>AYEL01045267.1:0-36964 GCA_000484575.1 Olivierus martensii
GAAGGGCTTGTTTCGCCCCGCCACTTACAAGTTAGTACTCTTACTGAGTGGAAAGTGGCGTCATCTGTTGACAAAAAAAAACCGGTCCTCCAGGATGTTAAGCCAGTTTTCTACGCGGCCATTCGGCCGACCAGTAATAAATATCTGTATAATTTTTTGTATGCAAACAATTTTTTAAATATTAAATGTTATTGTCTATAATTTCGATTTCCTGACTACTAGTCCTTAACTCATGACCATTAATACTTACAAACGCAATGTCATCAATAAATCTTGTAACTGGTCAACGCAACTGACGAAGGATTCGAATCCTTGAGCAATGGTTCAATATACAAAAAGAACGCTCTTTTTATATCAGAGCAGTTATATCTGATTTTTTTTTTTATATTCATTAAGTTTATGACAGTAGTATAATAATATTGGTAATGGAAAAATCAAACTTAAGATGGCAGGATTTTAACCAAACCTATAGTAATCAAAGACTATCTGTATTATTTATTCAGGAAAATTAATTTCCCAACTATCCCAGTTAATCAGATGTCTAATGTATATTATTTTTACATTATTAATTTTAGGTTAGGACTGATTAAGTCGCCATATTGCACGAGGGATATTCTGTATCTGGTTAGGTTAGGTTATTTAGATTAAGCAGGCAGATCCTCAAGGGATATTCTGCATCTGGCGGCAGCCAGTTATAGAACCCATCACAGACTGGCCAACACCCATGATGGGGTGAACCGGATGGGGTTCAACAAGTTGGGCCCAGATCCTTGAAAAATAAGGTGTGGGACCGGATTTGAACCTGGTTCAGGGTAGTAAGCCAAAGCTTTATCATTCCGTCATCCGGCAGACTAATTTTAGGAAAATATTGCTTGCTTGCTTGAAATTTTCCCCCTTCCATTATTCAAATCATTTTTGGATGTCTTATTCATAAACTCTTAAGTTTGCTGATAGTTTAAGGTCATATTACATTTATATGAACTTTTGTACTTTTACATAGTAATGCAACAAGTTTTTAATAAAAAAATATGGTGGATAAAAAAATTTTTCCATACCAGATAATTTTTGTGATTGCAAATATTTATTCATTGATGACATTGTATTAACAGGTAAAAATTCTAAGACAATTGCAATTAAGCTATTAATTTCATCATTTTATAAATTAATATTAAAATGTAGATAAAAAAAAAATCAAATTTGAAGGAACTGTAACTATTGTGTTTTAAATACACAATAGAATTTTAAAGTGAATGATTTCTGTTCATTAGTATGTATAGATTCAAATTTGAAGGAACTGTAACTATTGTTTTAAATACACAATAGAATTTTAAAGTGAATGATTTCTGTTCATTAGTATGTATAGATTAATTATAAATAGTACATAAGATAACTTCTTTAAACAAAAAATGTATAAACAATATATTTATTTCTATCCAAACATTTTTGCAAGAAAATCTATTTACAAAATAGGATATTTCCTAAGCCAGGAATGTATAGTTGTACATAATGCTTATTCACTGATGTAGAATTTAAATCATATTATCCATATACAACAACATATAAAATGATTACATTGGAATTATTTGTTTGGATATATAGTAAATTAACAATATCAACAAGATTTTTTAACAAATCACAGTGATCTTCACATCTATTTCTTCCTTTCGCAATCCATTCTAATGAAAAATATGTAAAAGAAGGAAGTTTTTGATTTTAAAATTTATATTAAGTATACTTTCTGTATTATCTTGTAACAAAATAAAGCAGAATATTTTTTACTATACGTTCTTAAACAAAACAATAAATAACTTATCACTATCTTACATTTCATCTGAGTTTGTTAAGGATCAATAAATCCATATGTGTATATATATATGTATAGATATATATGTGTATATATACATACATATAATATATTAAGTAATGTCACAACCACTAGAAATAATTTAAGAAATTTGCTGTGGCGATAGTTTCATATAATTTTACGTTGGTGAAAAATTCTGCTTGTGTCAGAATCGGTAACAATTCGGCCTATTTTAGATTCAACTGCCCTTCTTTAAAATGTAGCAGAATTCAATAAAATGGACCATTCGTTTGATACTTTTTCCATACATAAGAGTATTAAAGATCCTTTTTTCTTTTAGATGTTGCACTTCAAAGGCACTTGAGTCCCTAAAATTTCAATTTATATAATCTCCTAAAAATTAGAATAAAGCACGATGTTATGGATATACAATGGTATATAAATCAATTAGGATATCAAATCAAAATCAAATTATAAAAAGTTTGACTTACCTAGCTATCTATCTGACCATGTCTGTCTAATGAATCAATAGTGTCATTGCTCGAACTATGTACTAAATCTGAATATTCATCAAACTGTCTCTGCTTCTTGCGAACATTCCAATGTAGACATTCGGCTAAGCTGTCAAACCAATCACTGATTTGATCCTGAGCACAAATGGAAGGCACAGGATATATAGATGTGGTCACTCTCAAACTATTAAGTAAAATTTACAGAGCAAATATTATATTGAAAAATTTTCTATTTATTCCTTTATTTGTAACATTAATCCTTTTGCTGGCTATTCTGAATTAAATCTCAATAATAAACTACACAATTTCTAGATTTCTTAAATCAATTCACTTTAAAACTGTAGAATTCATCAAATTTTTATATCATTTATCAATTTGTAAATGGCAATATATTTCAATAATGTTAATTTTTTATTTTATAAAGATATGTATTTATTTTAATTTTTTAAGTATTTGCCAATCATAGACTTGCTGATGGTGTATCAAAATCTACCATAGCATGTCTCCAACAAGAAAATCAAATGCGTGAGGGAGGAGTGGGCATTACAGAAATTCCAGGAACATTCAAAAGGAAAAGTGTGATGGATAGGATCCAAAAATCAAAGCATTAGATCAATGGTTTTCTATAGTTGGCAGGCAAGACATGAATATCAGTGGCCCATTTTCTGTATTTTGGTTTAACAAAGCATTAAAATAGGTATCTAATTATTATTTTTTACCTACTTATTTATTTCAGTATTACATATTTTATTTTAGAATTTATTATTACAGTGCTCCCCTGATATAATGCTCTCGTTTATACTGCAGATTTGGATATACTGCGGATCTTTTCTGTTCCCCATTCATTTGAAAGAGATTTTGAGAAAAATATAATACATCACATAATTGATGTCCATCCATCACAATATGAGGATGGAATGCAGAAAAAGGAAGATTACGAACCTTCTTGGATAAATTGAATCTTCTTGGATTGGAATTCTCTTATTCTCTAATTTAGAATCACTAAATTAAAAATAAGAGAAGCCGTCGGTTGTAGCAAAGTTGTCTTATAATGCAGGTCAGATCACCATCCCGCAAACCTGCGTTATAACCGAGAACCACTGTAGTTTGTTTAATTGGGGCAGCCACTATTGGATCAAAATGGATTAGTCCCATCCCAATTAAGTGGAATCGATTGTATATACAAATACAGATCTACATAAGTTGAGAATTGCCTGTATTTTATAACTGAAACTTTTTATTCAAATCTCTTAAATAAGCTTCTAATTGATCAATTTTGGAATATATTATACAATACTGCATATTCAATATTTCAGCATGTCTAAATACTTTATACAATAGTTAGAATTACAAATAAAATTTATAATATTACATTATGACATTATGATGAGCAGTTGTAATTTTATGTAAATTACTATATTTTTAGATAGAACAAATAGTTTCAGAAAGGATTAAAATTGCCTATTTTTCAAATGTGTCATTTGGAATCCAGTGGATTTTTGTAAGCAATTTTAATGCTAAATTAACCAGCATTAGATGTCACAATGATACCATCATGGCAATACGATGTTATTGTGATATCATAAATTATTGTGATATCATCTGTTGTTATATCAAGAAGACATCATGTCAGAACTATGACTTCATTGTGATAAATGTTGACAATAGATGGTGCTAAGTATTAGGCAATGCAAGTAAGTCATATATCACTTCTACACTGCTAATATCTAAATCAGTGGTTCTCAACCACTGTGCTGCGGCACACTAATGTGCCACAAAAAATTAAGAATGAATTGTATGAATCATATATATTAATAGTGAAACATTATTGGCTGGATAATCCTTTTGAGATCGAACCACTGCACCGATTTCTATAAATAGGATATCGTTATAAAAATATAACTCTCGAATTTCTGCAACAGCCAAAATTTTATGTCGTTATTCAAAATCTAAAAATTAAGGAATAAAACTTAAATTAAAATTATAGTTTCTCTAAAAAGACAAAATCCGCAAATGGCGCTATAACTTAATAAGGGCCGCCATTTAATGATCCCTTACAAGTATGATGTAATCTCTGAATGTAATAAATAAGAATAAATACAGTAACCTGTTAATAAAAATTTGTTGTTAAATCTATATTATTATTTAATGTACTTAGATGTGCCGCCAAATTTTAAAATATTAAAATGTGTTCCTCAAAAGAAAAAAGGTTGAGAACCAATACTTAGATGTGCCGCCAAATTTTAATATTAAAATGTGTTCCTCAAAAGAAAAAAGGTTGAGAACCACTGTACTGATCTAAATATTAAACAGGAGGATTGTATAGGAGTGATATGTCTTCTATTGGCATTATATTATAATCACTCAAACACCATCTATTGGTAACAGTAAGAAATAAAATTTTAATAAACTTTAAATTCAATCTTGTAAGATTACACAATCCTATAGGATTAAAGGATGTGGCAGCAAGGTGAGATTTAATGAGGTTAGGTTAGGTTAGGTTAATCAGGTTAGGCCGCCATATCCTCATGGGATATACTGTATCTGGCGGCGGCCACTTGTAGAGCCCATCACAGGCTGGCCAACACCCGTGATGGGGTCAACCGGATGGTTGAAGGATGGGGTTCAATGGGCCGGGCCCGGACCCCTCCTGAAAAACTGGAGGTATGGGATCCGGATTTGAACCCGGATCCTCCAGGGTGGTAAGCCAAAGCTTTACCACGTGACCATCCGGCCGACGTGAGATTTAATGAGAGAAATATCATTAATGAATTTTATGAAAATCTGCTAATTAATTTAACAGTTATTAGTGAGGGGGACACAGACATAATACCTTTCTATAAGTCTCTTTTTCTTTCAGAATGTAGGCTAAAAAAATAATACACTATAATTCTTTGTAAAAAATTGGAACTTTATTTTCAAATGTGATATAGGTGAAATGGATTATTACAAAAGATGCTACCATTTTTGTCTCTCTTTTAATCATGTAACTTGGAAATCACTGTTTATGATATGGCTATTATTTATAAATCATTTCTGATGAAATAGCCAGCAAGAGGATTAAATTTTAGTCAATATATAATTAGTTTATAATGAATAAATTAACATATAATTTATGAATTATTAATTAACCAACAAAACAATTTTCTTTTAAAAATATCTGATGTTTATAAAATTAATTGATTAATGCTTTGAAGATTATTTAATTTACACTTTAAAAAATTTTAAAATTGTACCCACCTTAAAGCATACAGCTTTATCTTTGACGAAAGCGAAAAAATAATCAAATTTTCACTGTTCTTGGAAATGCCTGTGCTCATCCGCAACCTTCCGTTTTTTTGTTTATTTTTCCGACATGCTATTTTGGATTAAAAATTTGAAAGTTAAAAAAATAGTTAAAAAAATTTCAGGAAAACTTACTTGAATACAAACTAATATTACCTTTTTGACAATAGTATTGCAGTCACGCCTTTCAAGAAACACAAGAATTGCTAAAATTGCTAGCTAACAGCTTACCAGCTGACGGATTGTGTGAGAGAGGCAAACACAAACAAGCACAGACGTGGCGCTTTCGTATTGCATGTTCGAACAAGTCACCGACAAGTGAGTAACTCGTCACAAAAAATCGCGCATTCGCGGCGCGTTCGTATTGGATGTTTGAACAAGTCGCCGACAAGTGAGTAACTCATCACAAAAAATTGTTTCGGTTTAGTATGTACTACCATTTTATTATAATTAATTTTATAACAATATATTGATGGGAGAAAGTCGATAAAATAAATTCAATTTTAGAAATGCTTGGCGGGCCGCAAGCGGCCCGCGGGCCGCGTGTTGCTCATCCCTGGACTAAACCATTTTGGCCCAATTAAGCTGCTGCCCCAATTAAACGAATTAATAATAAATTCTAAAATAAAATATGTAATACATAGGTAAATAAATAAGTAGGTAAAAAATAATAATTAAATACCTATTTTAATGCTTTATTAAAATAGATACCTAATTATTAGCTTTTTAGCGATCTCCTCTGACTTTGCCTTCAGCACTGGGCTGCAGATATTCATACCCCACTACTACCTATAGAAAACCATTGATCTAATGCTTATTTGACTTCTGGATCCTTTCCATCATGCTTTCTTTTGGATGTTCCCAGAATTTCTTTTTGTAATGCCCACTACTCACGCAATTGATTTTCTTGTTGTAGGAGACACGCAATGGTAGATTTTGGTACACCAGTTATATTAGCAAGTCTATCATGGCTTGTATTAAATGGCTGGCTTTTAATTTTATCCAGCCAAGCAATTTTACTTGGAAGTGTAAAATGCTTTCTTGATATCTTGGCAAAGATTTAAAAATTTTAAATAAAATTGACACTGTAAATAAATATCGCTAGGTATAGTAACGGTAGACTCTTAAGTAGATGCACATTTGCCAGCCTCACGACAATAGATAACTGATTCTCATCACGCCAGTGTTGCCAAATACAGTATTGCTATGTATTATTTATCAATGATGATATTTACTTATAATTTTATTAAAGAATAAATGTTTTTATTAGTGCGGCGACAGTGTGTCGATGATGTATATGTAATAGGATGCGAAGAAATAACCCACTCCATTGTGTTAGTGTGTATTGTCTTGTAGAAAGGTTTAACCTGAAAAATTACTGGTACAATAAAATGTTGTTATAATTTTTATACAGTGGGTGATCAGTTAATGAACAGTTCGGATAGCGAACACTTTTTCGAAAGATTTTTATGTTCGGTTAACGAACACATGTTTGGATAACGAACACTTCACAGAACAAATTGTGGGATCCGCGGACTGATAGAATGACAGGTCAGCCCAATGGCTGCATGGTAAAGCTGTGGCTTAACATTCTAGAGGATCCAGGGGTCGCACTCCTCCAATTTTTCAGGAGGGATCTGGACCTGGCTCATTGAAACCCATCCTTCCAGTTGACTCCATCATGGGTGTTGGTCAGTCTGTGATGATCGTGACTCTATAAGTGGCTGCCTTTAGGTTAAAAATATTCCATGAGGATATTTCGGCTTAACTAACCTAACTGAAGGACAGGCTTAGGCCTTGCGCATTTGTGGATTCATGGGTAAGGATGGAAGAACAGTAATTTTTCCCGATTAAAATGAACTTGGAGACAACGTAAATCAAATCAAAGATTTATTAAAGAAGATAAGAGAGAGATTTTACAATTTTTTGGACTTAGAATGGCACCCATATCAGGTTGAGGTCAATAGGCTTGGAGATCTCTACCACGACAATGCTGAACATGAACTGTTCAGGCTCTCTAATAAGGATCGGGCTTCTGGGAGTACCACTGGTCCTTCCGATACCCAGTCAATGGGGGAGGTGTGTTATATTTATAGCATAAATACTGCAATAGTGTAGTTAATAAATATTTATAAGGAAAAAATTTATAAAAATTTCCTTGAAAACTTCATAATTTTTTTTATAATTTTAAATTCAAAAGATAAGTTTAAAATATCATGGAAAATATTTTTATTAGCATATTTATAATGTTTATTTCAATATCACAATTAGAAGCTTTTGCTTTTATGGGAATCATCATACAATTCAAGTCTAAGTAGGTCTTGATATAATTGGATTAAAATAATTTATATTATCAATAATATTGCATTCTTATTTTTCTAAGTTCAAAAAAAAGAATAAAACAAATAACAACATTTAATTGTTTAATTTAACAATCTCTAAAATATTAAATTACAATTTTTCCAGAGAATAATTTTTATTTTGATATGAAATATAAAATTGCACAACAATTTTCTATATGCATTAAATGCAACATTACAAAATACAGAAAATAAAATTGTTCCCATTTGTGCTGTGTAGTTTCTAATTTATTTTATATTTAAAAAAGCTCTGCCATAATTAAAACAACAAGTGATGACCATCCAGTAAAAGGATGGGAACCTTGTCCTTTTCCTGTTTTATCATTATATTGTTCCCAAATATAACCTGTTCTTCTATATTCAGATAATATATTTGTCACAAGATTTTTTCTTAGTTCTTTATAAAGGTTAAATGCCTGTTCTTGACTAGGACCAGGCACTACACTATAATAATATAATGCTTGAACTGCCATATAATTGATGTTGATCCAAATTGCACCTCGCCAATATGGTGGATCATGTTCAGTATTATATTCCATATATAGTGGTGATTTCTTTGATAAAGATCTTAATCCATAATTTGTCCACATAAGATTTGGATCTCTCATATCTTTTAGAATTTTTCCTAATTTGGCATTTTCTGGTTTTATAATTTTCAATAAAAACGGGAAAAGACTAACATATCCAAAATTATTAACAAATTTGAAAGTAGGCTCATCTTTAACAAATCTAATCATTTCCATTTTTGGCATTGGCTGTCCTGGTGTTATATGAGGTGGTTTGGGTTGAATTAATTTAACATTATCTGAATGCAATCCAAAATCACTATATGTTTGAGATGTTGAAGACCAATGTAATGTATCTAACAACTCATTATTTGTTAAATATCTGTGAGTAACTACAAAATCTTCACTTGATTCTCCAATTAAATTTGCTATATCACTTAAAATTCCTGCTGCAAGAGCAATCCAACATCTTAAATCAACATGATATTCATTAATTGTTGGATGTGAAGCTCTTGGATAGTCATCAAGTCCTGAAGTTAATGTTTTTGGATTAAGTTCTTTATTAGTATTAGAATCTCTGCCTCTCCAACGATAGGTTCCTGGCAGCTTTCCAATTTGTGTAGTGTTAAACCAAAGAAACCAGGCCTTTAATCTCGGATAAAGAAGTTTTAAGAATTCTTTATCTTTTTCTAAGTTTTGGCCATCAGTTCTTTTAATAAGATTATCAATAGTTAAAAAAAATGTGGGTGGATTAGCATTTGAATTTTTTTGTACAATAAATTCATTTGGCACACGAGCTCTTGCTTCTTGTCCAAGAATCTGTTCTCGAGGGATCCATCCTTCAATATTCATAGTGTCAAGCCAATGACCAAGTATTTCTTTAGTTATGTTAAGATCCCACCTACTAATAAGGAGATTATGAAAACCTTCATCCCACAGAAATCCTCTTGGAAAGAAAGAACGAGATGGCACTGCTGTATATAATGGTGATTTCCAATACTCAACTGGTTCTTTATTATATTTTGATTGGACAAGAGATGATCCATAAAAATAACCAATTCCTCCAATCAAATTACTGAAAATAGCTTGAGCTGCAGAAATTTCACTTTCTGAATAACCTTTGGAAGCAAGTTTAAAAATATCTTCAAATTTCTTTTCAAAATTTTTTTCATGATACAACAGTTCTTTATTATACATATCTCCTATTAATCTATATTGGCGATCTATAAAATCTTCTGATTCAAATACAATTTCCATTTGAAAAGGTGGTAATATAGTAACTTGATGAACAATGAAATTAGGTGATTTATTTTGATCATCAGTAGGAATTGAATGACCAATTAAACCAAGTAACTGAAGATTTCCTTTCTTTGATTGGAAAAGTGCTAATTTCTGAAGAATTACTTCTTTTAACATTGATAGGCCTTCTGGAGCAACTGTACTGAGATAATTATACTTTAAAATAGTACCACTTGAAGAATCTGATAGAAATGTTATAGTAAATCTTCCTAAATGTTCTGCATGTCCATGAATTGCAGTAAGTTGATTTTTATCTTTAACTTTTGGCAAGATTGATCCATCTCCATTAGTTGCAGTATAGAATAACAATGATATTGGAATAGTATGTGTTATATTAAGCTGTAAAAAAATTTAAGTATTAAGACATTAAACTGTATTAAATACATTATTTTTAAAATATAAGATCTTAAATTTTTAAAACAAATATTTCACTTTAAGATGTTCCTTGTAAATAAATTTTAAAAAAGTAATATGAAAAAAATATGAAAAAGTGATTAAATTAATAACAATAATAAGATGAATTTATCAAGTTTCAAGTTGAATAAATAACTTTTTGTGGTTCTAATAAAATTATTTGTTCAATCTGACACTTGAAGAATTAGTCTTACTATTATTATTAATTTAATCATTTTTTTCACATTTACTTTTTATAGTTCTAATAAATACTGAATAATAAATAAGGCATGAAGGATTTTAATTTAAAAGCAATCATCAATCATATCTAAAATCATTATCTAAATTCTTAATGTTATTGATAAGATTTTAATTCAAAGGCATGTGTCCTTGCTTGTTTATTTTTTTTAATAGCTGCATATTTCAAAATGTAAGATATTATATACTAGGGGTGGCCAAACTTCATGTCATTATGAGTCACATAGGAGAATCTCAAATACTCGAGAGCCGCATTTTCTTTCTGGATCAGTAAGAACAGCATCGGTTTTTCGGGTAATCTTAATAAAGATTTCAAAAATTGTTTATTTAAGATGCATTTATTTCGTATAGATGCATTACTACTTTTTACAATAGATAAAAAAAAATAATATATCAGGATATATATTATTTTTTTAATGTATAATTTATTTAACTTAAATAAGTATTTGCTTATATTTACTATTGACTTTCTTGGTATGGAGCCACATTAAAGATACCAAAGAGCCATATATGGCTCATGAGCTGCAGTTTGGCCACCCATTATATACAGTATAAAATGTTTATGGATTATTACATACATATGCACAATCAAATTTGCCAACTTCCAGTATGACCTAAAAAACTGAAATTTGGGTATAATATTGAAGGAACTGAGACCTATTGAATTGGTACACTATTTTCCTACTTTAATCCCATTAGTAACCATCATTGAATAGAGGAGTTGCATTAAAAAACTGAATCTGACCAATTTACTTTTGTGTCAAATATATAGCCAAAGTGACAAGTGCCATCACAAGTCATTTTGGCTATATTTCAAGGAAACCAGACTAAAAAAAAAAAAAAAGTTTAATAAAAAATATTTATATTTTAATTATAAATTAATTAAAAAAAAAAAAAAAAAGAGTAATTTTATAAAAATCCTTAAATTAAACAATATCATTGCTAAATCAAATTTGAAACCAAACACCATCTAAAACTCACTTTACTATGATGACTATCTACCAGCTTATTTATGATAAAGATAAACAAAGATGTTTATGCTAAGATGATAAATAAGGGTATAATGTATTGCAATGATACACTGAGATTGTGAATTAGAGTATAATGTATTACAATGGCACAGCAGCAACCAAGCAGTTTGTCAGATTGGCCGCATGAAAATGCTTTGATTTTTCTGCCCAGAATTCAATTACAGGCATCATTTCTTGGAAAATTTATTCAAGGGGATCTAAGCTCAGCCCATTAATTCCATTATTTATAATCAGCTGACCTCTCCACAGAAATATATGTACCTTGTGGAAAGGCCTATATTGCCATTTAATAATCAATAAATTGAGAAGTGGTGTAATTTTTTGACAAAAATGCAACAAAGTTTCATAAGTATTCATGTTGCTTGAATACATGATTCATCTTTGTCTGTTGTATATAGGTTTATTTACTAGTATATTAAGAAGAATATAGTAGTTTCATGTAAATAATTCATATTTTAGTAGTTCATAATTTAAAACAATAATTCTTAATTATTAAAAACAAAAAATTATATAACAAATATTTTTAAAGCAGAAACTATAAATTCTCTCAAAGTATATAATAAATTTTTAAACACTATTAATGGATAATAATATTCCTATCCATTCACATTATACAGGGTGTTTCTTAACACCACACCACCCTTTTTTCTCGGAAATGCAATGAGAGAGGAAAAATTTGGCAAAGGCCAAAAAATTTTGATTACCAAAGTATATCAAAAGAATTGAATGGTCATGATAAAAATTTTGTGGACCCACTAGAAGTAGGTGCATAAGGGACCAACTTTAAAATCTCCAATGAAAACATATGCTGATTTGAGCATAATTGGACAGAACTGTAAAAAACAAATAACTTTTGTTTTGAAAGTTTTTTAATATCATCTACGGATTGTGAGATATCACCAAAAAAAGATGCCATCACATATACTGCCGATTGGGCTATTCAAGCAATAAGAAAAAGAAAAATCAGACAGATCTGACAGAGGGCATCTGTGCACTCCATGGGGCACTCATAAAGAAACTATAAATAACTTATAAAAGAACTATAAGTCAGGAAACCCTTGTTCTTGAGTATGGCTCCATGCTGAACTGTGATGGCAAAACTTATCGCATCTGTAATTTAAGTACTACCACTGAGTACCTAATCTGCATGATACTATTCTTTGCTGCTTCAGTAGTGTTCCACAGGGTACACAGATGCCCTCTATCGGATTCTTCTTTTTCTTATTGCTTGAACAGCCTAATCGGCAGTACATGCGGTGGCATCTTTTTTTTGTGATACAATGGTACTTCACAATTCGACACTAACCCATCACCGAACTAGTGTTGAATTGAGAAACTGTTGAATTGTGGGACAATATTTCTCATATAAGACTAGAGGACTGGGAGGGGGGGTTTGGGCACAGTATCAAAGGTGGTTTTGGTCTGGTTTACAGACGGTTCTAAAACCACTACTGGTGTTGGGGCGGGGTTTACTGCGAAGACTCGGATGGTTTATTCCTTTTCCTCTTGGGCAGTTTGCCACTGTCTTTCAAGCAGAAATCTTTGCTATTTCTACCACTGTCTTTCAAGCAGAAATCTTTGCTATTTCTGCATGTGTTAATATTAATCTATAAGGATTATGTAGATAAACATATTTTTATCCTATCTGACAGTCAGGCTGCTCTTAAAGCTAATAAACATATTTTTATCCTATCTGACAGTCAGGCTGCTCTTAAAGCACTTATTTATTTTTATCCTATCTGACAGTCAGGCTGCTCTTAAAGCACTTGATAAATTCCCATATTTTTTCCTATCTGACAGTCAGGCTGCTCTTAAAGCACTTGATAATTCCGTGTATGGGAATGCCGCCTTCTCATTGGAAAACTGGCCACCAAGAACAGAAACTGGCCACCAAGAACAAGGTACAACTGGTTTGGGTACCGGGACACAAGGGAATTGGGGATAACAAGGTTGCTGATAAGCTTGCTAGGGAAGGGCTTCTCGCCCCTTCTTTGGACCTGAGCCTGTCCTAGGCATTGGTTTGGGTGTTTTCGGGCAGATTGTCAGGGACTGGCTGGCGGCCCAGCATCTCATTTTCTGGAGGTCTACCTCTGGTCTTAGGCAGGCGAAGGCTCTCATTTATCTATCTCTGGTCTTAGGCAGGCAAAGGCTCTCATTTTGGGTTGCTCTGTTCAGCGAACCAGAGAGTTGCTTCCTGAACAAAAATGAAGTTAGGATTGTTACAGGCCTTCTTACAGGGTACTGTCATCTTAGAAGACATCTTCACTTGATTGGGCCCTATGTGTAGAAAATGTTAATATAATATGGGAGGAGTATACATGTGTAGATGATGTCAGTATGAGGAGGAAACTCCTCTTCACATTTTAGATGTGTAGAAGATGTCAGTATGAGGAGGAAACTCCTTTTCACATTTTGTGTGAATGTGTGGCCCTTCTGTCATCTAGAAGACATCTTCACTTGATTGGGCTTGCTGATAGCCCTTTGTGTAGAGATGATGTCAGTATGAGGAGGAAACTCCTCGTGTGATTGTGTGGCCCTTTCGTGGCTTAGGCGTGAACTCTTGGGGATGTATTTTTCTGTTCCTGAGGATCTTGCTGCTGTCCCATTGAAGAATATACTGTCATTTGTTCTTAAGACAGGTCTTCTTCTGGGATGATTTGATTGGGGGTGCAAAGAATATACTGTCGTTTTTTCTAAGACAGGCCTTCTTCTGGGATGATTTGATTGGGGGTGCACAATAGAAAAGACGGGACTTCTTCTGGGATGATTTGATTGGGGGTGCACAATAGACCCAATGTTGATTACAGTGCTTGGGCGAAAACAGGCCCCTCCCTATTCTACTACTACTACTACTTTTTTTTTAATCAAAAAATGATGGCATCAATGCATAATAGGTTCAGTGCATCTGATGGCCACTAGAAAATTAAGAAGATAAAAAAACAATCTGGAAAAACTTCTACTTTTATAATCAATTTATTTTTAATTATTCAAAGGATTGTATCAAATTGATATAGCATGACTGCTGCTGATTTAAAAATCTACAGATAATATACAGTGGTGCCTCACAATTTGTCAGTAATCTGTCACCGAACTAATGTCGAATTGAGAAACTGTCGAATTGCGAGACAAATTTCTCATATAAGACTACATAAAATTGATTAATTCGTTATCAGTCCCTATCCCATTCCTCTAAGTTATGGATAAGGTGAAAGAGATACACTATATTATTTACTTTATTGTATGTGTTTTATTAATATATAACACACAAAATTACAAAAAACATTATTTTATACACAACACACAATTTATTAGCCCTGAGACTATTTTATACACAACACAATTTATTAGCCCTTGGATGTTAGAATGAAGTCTTCCAGCAGACGCCCTAGCACCCATAATCTTCTCTCTCTATTGCAAAACATTGCCACAGTTGTCTATTTATTAGCCCTTGGATGTTGGAATGAAGTCTTCCAGCAGACATCCTTCCTAGCACCCATAATCTCTCTGTGTTGCAAAACGTTACCCATAATCTCGCTGTGTTGTCCTAGAAATGCCATACTTGAGTTATATTTTAATTGTTCTACCTTTCTACACTTTAGCTACAATTTTTTTCTTTGTCTCTTTGCTCAATCGAGTGTTCTTCTTTTCCTACCTTTCTGCACTTTTTCTAAATTTTTTTCTTCGTCTCTTTGCTCAATCGAGTGTTCTTCTTTTCGGAATATTCCGTCTGGTCAGTTCTCTTTGAACCCCTTCCTTACATTTCACTCAAAAAAATAATAATAATTACAAATTTTTCACTTTCTGAAAAATTAGAATTGAAAATTAACACAAACAACATGGGTAAACTCCAAATTAGCCTAGAATTGAAAATTAACACAAACAACACGGGCAAACACCAAAGTAGTCCAAAATAGGGCAAACACCAAAGTAGCCCAAAAAGAACTGACAAATAGCAAATGGCTGGCAAACACCAAAGTAGCCCAAAAAGAACTGACAAATAGCAAATGACTCAGCAAACACTAAAGTAGCCCAAAAAGAACTGACAAATAGCGAATGACATCACCACAATTCCATGCACGCGCATGTGCCAACCTGCGAAACTCAAATGTCGAATTGCGACGCATCACTGTATATTCATGCGCCAACCCGTGAAACTCAAATGTCGGATTGCGAAACAGACGAATTGCAGGACGTCGAATTGCGAGGCACCACTGTATTTCCTTATAGTTAAACATTTAAGGAAGAACAAATAATATTGGAACTAATGAAACATAAATTTTGTGATATCATTTGAAAAACAAACATTTTAAAAAATTATTTTTATTACTATATACTTATATGATTTGAAAAGTCTAGGAAACTAAAGTAGATATTAAATATTTATTTTAAGTAACTGCATTTAAATAGTGCTAATCATTGTTGGTTTAATAATTCTGAAAATTAAAAGATACATTCAATTGTTTCTCAAATTATGAGTCATTTTATTTTAAAAAATCATACAAGAATTTTAAACACTACAATAATAAAATGATCTAGCAACAAATATATTGTAAAACTATATTTAACATATGATAATCATATTTCAAGATGAAGGACACTTACAAAAGTTGTTGAGTTATAATCAAAAATTTATATTCACAGTTCTGAAGTAAAAAAAAAAAACTTATGATTTTAATATATAGATCGTTTTTTTTTATTTTTAAAAAATATAAATTATATTATTAAAATAAATATATATGTGTAATATTTATACTGTATTATATTACACAATACAGTATATACAATCAGTTTGTTATTCTGGATTCAATGAATGAGTATATTTTGAATTATAAACATAATTTATGAATGAATAATATTTTGAACTAAACACTGCATTATTTTAAAAAACTGTTTTGACATATTCCAAAAACATTATTGCTTTTTGTCAAATTTAAAGTTAAAATGATGACTATCATTAATGAGCATTTCATAGGGAGACTTAATTTTTTCATATAATATTATATAGTTATATTTTCTAGTTTTATAGTTATAAAAACAAAGTGGTTTCATCTTCACCTACATATAAATAGGGATATTTTGTTGTTGAAATATCCTGGCAATATCTATACAATTATTATATTATTTCATTTCAGAATAAGGGATTCTCAATAATGATTTGAATAAGTTTAAATACACAACTGCTTTATGATATAATGTATAATATACTAGAGAATTTGACAAAATAATTGTAGTTATGATTTTTTCTCGAAAATCTCTCATGAAAGTTAAAAAAAATGATAAATATATATATATTTTGATGTTTAAGAAATGTTTTAGTGACTCAATTAGGAAACAGAAAAATTTCAGAATCATATAAATATTGTATTTATTATTTGGTAATTTCATTAGAAATATATAGGAAATACAGGAAATATAAGCATATTTTCTAAGATATTTAAATATGGAAATCATTTATACAACAGCTTT
This sequence comes from Olivierus martensii, assembly GCA_000484575.1. Lineage (NCBI taxonomy): Eukaryota > Metazoa > Arthropoda > Arachnida > Scorpiones > Buthidae > Olivierus > Olivierus martensii. The sequence goes on from AYEL01045267.1 coordinate 16,915, forward strand.
GTATAAAAAATATTAAAAATTAAGAATTTTAATTTATGCAATTATTGAACTTAATTTTGCTTAATTAATTCTTAATAGTAATGGAATTTTAATGATTTTAAATAATTTACAATTACATTAATTATTAGTTTATTTTATTTAAAAAAGATATAATGGCTATTTAAAAAATTGTTCAAAAAATTCTGGGTCAATTATTATTACAAAGAAAGCTTAGTAGCTTATTATTTCATAAACAGAGAAATAAATATTTTAGAACATGAAATCAACTCAAAATCATTGCAGTCATCCATAGTTATTTGATGAATAAATATATAACTTTGGAGGTATTACAAATTCATTCCACATGATCAAACAGTCAATTATGCATTCTATAAAAAGTTTCAGAAAGGAGTGAATTTTTTTCTATCAAACAATTCAATAAATAATTGGTTGATAAAAAAATCTGCTGAAAACTCCCAGTGACAACGTGGATTGTGGTTCTTGCATCATGACAACATACCAATGCATTCAGTTTTTTCAAATCTAGAATTTCACATATCTGATAATAGATGGGACTATGATGTTTAAAAGAACATCATAATCCCATCCTATTATCAGATTTGGCCCCCTGAATTTTTACTCTCAAATCTAAAATCTGTACTTAAAGAATGAAAGCTTTAAAGACATACAGGCGGCCCTCGACTTTCGCACATAATTGGTTCCTGGAAATGTGTGCGAATGTTGAAAAATAAATTTGTTTCTATTTTTGATAAAATACAAACATATCTTCAACATTCGTATATTTTAATAGACTACCATACGAATACTTTAATATCAGTAATTTAAATGTATTAAATCTTAAACACGATTTATAAAGATTATATGCAAGTGAATTCTTTAAAATTTGTGTTGTAGTAATTTTATAAAAAGTTAGTTAATGGCTATAAATATTTCCATATAATTTTTATAAAATTAAATATTAAAAAGTAATTATATGCAGATTTTGTTTAATATTAGACATTATTTAAATAAGATTGCTTTTTGAATTTAAATTTATATCATATTCAATTAAAAATTTAATTAATAAATTCATGATAAAATCTATAGCAGAACTATACCAGAATTCATTGAAAAATAAGATAAATCCTGGTTCATCCTCCGACTCTGTAATTCAGAGAAATCAAAGAAATTCCGAATCAAGGAATGAGATTCGATTTCCCAATCAAATGCCATTTGATTCAATTCCTTAAGTCAATAAAATACACATGCTCTAAGATCTCTTGAGACTTTGATTAGAGTTGTAGTCCTGATAATATTAATTAATTGTCAAAGATAACTTATTGAATGAAATATGTAAAAAAAAATTAAAATATATAAAATCATGCTTAAAACTGCCTCATTAATATGTCAATTAAAATTTAAAGTACAGTATTTCAAAATTAATATAAAATATCATATAACTCTTAAGAAAACTGAGATATTATAAAATTGAATTTAATCAAATATCAATTATAAATTATTAAATAAAATATTTGCTATTTATATCATTGAGATCATTTACACAGAATTTGTCACGTTCTGTCATGAAGAAAGTATGCGGATGTACGGTATCATTAATAATTTAACAAAAGAAAACACTATAGATGAAACAGTTCTTAAATATGACAAATGATTTGTCAACAGCGAAGACAAGATTGTAAGATGAAACACAAAAGATACAGCAAAAGAAAATATGTACCTGATTAATTACTAAGAAAATTTTTGTTATATCTTTATAAGTATCTTGTTCAACAATCAATTAAATAAAAACTTCAAGAACTTACCAAGATAATTCAATGAATTGAAATGATTCGTTTAAGCAGGAAAAGCAAAAAATATTTACATTGAATTAATTACGTCTATTTTTCAAAAGGATATTATTCTTATAATAAAAAATAGCTTCTCTAATAATTATTTATATATTTTTTCGAATTAATAATAAATCCTTTAATGGTTATTGTAAGAGATGAATAATAAATAACTAACCAAAATATTTTTATTAGAAGAAATGCAAAAATCTCATTTGGTGAAAATTTACTTAATAACAAAAAATTCTAATACTAAATATTTACATTAAGTCGAGAAAGACTATTTCAACTATTCATTTTTATTCAACTCATTAATTAAATGGAACTTTTTCAAATATAACAGTCATAGTACTGTACAATATTTATAGACTAACGTCACTAAATAAACAAAATTTATAGCAAGATATAAATATATGCACTTCTTTGAATAAGATAATTGATAATATAATTAACAAGATTTGTTATTGTATTAGAAAATCCAACAGTATACAGTCTATATCAATTATAAAAGGACTGTCCATATAACAAATTAGTATCTGTATTTTGCAAATACAGATACTATATAAACATACTCTGTGAATTTATATTTGCATGTAAATATAGCTTTACTTTTACTGTAACATAATATAGACGAAGATTATAAAAATATCATTTTGCTTTATTATTAATAGCTTATAAAATATAATTTTTAATATATGACGGTAAAATAGAATTATTTCTCAAAAACAAATATTTAATTATAAATAATAAGAACAATAATCAACTCTAAAAATAGTAATCAATAAAATAAGCAGCAACCTAAAATTAAACTTTTCTTCTTCCTTTGAGAATATCTATACTTATATATTTATTAGATTAAAAGTATTAGATGAACAATATTAAATTTTAATTGCTTATATAATATCACACAAACCAAAAACAATTTTCAATAATTCACAAACGAAATAAAATTAGAATTATTTCTATAAAGGAAGCCAAAAATAATAATAAATTAAAAAATAATAATAAATAAATTTATTTGTTTCAAACATTACTTGAGTTAAATTATATTTTTCATTTTAGATAACAGAAAATTGTTTTATTTCTTTTAGTGTTAGGAAAGAAAATTGAATATTGTCACCAAATTTTTTTTAGAAAAATCATTGTCAATTTGTTGTTCCGTAGTTTTTCTTCTTTTTTTTTCCATAAACAATCAAACTATTCTTTTTCTTCTCTCATTTTCATTAAATTCATACTGGAAAAACTCGGAAAATTTTCATTTTTAACTTTAATCTATATTTAAAAATGCAATTATTTTACTTTTTCTCAATTTAATTGGAATGAAAAATCAATATCAAATTGAAATTTTAACGTTGGATTTAGAATAATTTACTTAGATCGGAAGAGCGTCGTGTAGGGAAAGAGTGTAGATCTCGGTGGTCGCCGTATCATTAAAAAAAAAAAAAAAAAAAAAAAAAAAAAAAAAAAAAAAAAAATAAATTGTAATAATTGTAAAAAAATATATATTTTACTTATATGTATGGTATATATATATATTATTGAAGTAAATTAAAAATAAAATTCTATAATATATTGATCCTACATTCATAGATTTTTACTTTCGGTTAGATGGTGTAGCATCGGTCAGCCACTAGGATGATCAAGGATCGATTCTTTTTGATTCTTATTCCTCTAACTCTTTTACCAGGCACACCATCTAAATTTCGTGAATATTAAATTGTTTGTGGCATATTATATAGTTTAAAAGCGAAGAAAAATGCCCAAAAATCTACCAATAACTTTTCCATTTAAAACCATTTGGGATTGATAAAAATACAATAATATAATTTAAAATTTATTGCAACATTGATAAGCAAAAGTAAATATTAAATATTACATATAATAAAATAAAAAAATCTGATATTACAGTGAATGAATAATTTATTTCTGAAAAATAATATTTGTCTAGTTGAAATTAGATGAAAGATTTGAATCAGAATGACATATAATATGATATACATAAGATTGTAATGAAGTAATCAATGTATAAATATTATCATCAATAAATTATTAATATTTCTATTATTATAGCAATAAAATTTTTATCATATATATTTTATCCTTTAGTAAACAATCTTATTAGATGGTAACGGCTGTCTACACATCTATGAAAAACAAATTAATAATACTTTAATATGAAGAAAAATTTGATAAATTCATCAAAAAGTTTCTAACTATATCACACATTTAATTCTTTGCAGGACTGTATATGATTTTTATTGAAATTTTTATCAAAAATAATGTTTAATTTTAGTTTTCTATTAATTCTCTTATTTTGATAAATTCATCAAAAAGTTTCTAACTATATCATACATTTAATTCTTTGCAGGACTGTATATGGTTTTTATTGAAATTTTTATCAAAAATAATGTTTAATTTTAGTTTTCTATTAATTCTCTTATTTAATTCTATTAGTTGCAGTGATTTTTAAATGATATTCTATGCTAAGAATTTAAAAAATATTTAACAAAATATAAATTATTATATAATAAACCAAATGACTTCAATAAGATATGATATAACAGAATAATATAATAATTACACAAATCTAATATAATTTTATCACTCTATTTGAATCGTAGCACTCCATTGATTACGCTGACTTAATTTTATGTAATAATCTGCATAATTTAGCATTACAAGTTCTATACATCTCAGAATTATATCTAATCAAAGTACGTTTATTTCTTTGTAATCCAATTTCTCTTCTTGAATAGCATGTTGTTTGCATCAATAAATACAATTATGTTAAAATAATTAATTATTGATAAGAACACGACTTTAATTAAAGATTTGGTAATTTTTTCCTAACATTGGCCATTGATTGTTCCAATAAATTTTTAGGAATCTGACAAGAAATCAATTTTGTTGGATTCCAACTGTTTAGAGGAAAACATTTTATAAAAAGGAAAATAAATAACTAAACATGAAGTAGAAAGTAGTGATAGTAGTAATGATTTAATAGAAAATAATTATAGAATTTAAAACTAGATATTTGCTTAAAAACTCGTTAAAGATAAGATAAACTTTAAATATACAGTACTATTTTTTTTAATTTAAAATAAAAATTAGTATTTATGAAAATTTTGTTTCTATAAAAAAATTCAGATATCCAAATTTTTTAAACAAATTATAGATATATTTTAAATATAAAATAATATCGGAAATAGTTGCACAATATTTAGAATAATTTCTGATGATGATGGTAATTTTTTATAGATTCATACACAAAACATCTGAATATTCAATTCTTATTTTTGCCGTGAGATATATTTTAAATATAAAATAATATCGGAAATAGTTACACAATATTTAGAATAATTTCTGATGATGTTGGTAATTTTTTATAGATTCATACACAAAACATCTGAATATTCAATTCTTATTTTTGCCGTAAACTTTTTATATTTATGCATGTAATAAATACTGTATATAAAATATGTATGGAATTGTTCAAACACCATCAAATTTATGATTCATGCTGACGAACAAAATTAGTTTAAACTGATAAATTTTTATTACTTTACATTATTTATAATGCAGATATAATTAATGATAAAAATTTTTTAGATGTTGCTAATATTGTATGTAAATATTTAACGTTTGAGGTCAAAAATAAACAATTACGAAGGTAATTTTTTAGATGATATAATTAATAATGTTAACAAAAAATAATTTATAAAATTACAAAGAGTAATTAATGTTCGGAAATTTTTAAATTATTTTCTAATGATTTTGTTAATCTATTAAAACAAATTTTAGCACAATTTTTCAAAAATTCTGAAGCACAGAACTTCCTTTTAGGTTAAATAAATAAAAAAAAGATCGAACATGCGACAGTCGAGGGCCGCCTGTAAATGAAATTTAACAAAATGTGACAGAGCAATTCAAAACCATCCCTTTACAATTGTTCCAGAGATGCTTCCAAAAGAGGGAGAACATTGTATTGAGGCCAGAGGAGACAATTTCAAAAGTAATATATTTTCATAATTATAAACTTTTGTATGCATTTTAAATAAATAATGCCCAGACTTTTTATTTTTGAATAAATATTGTATTTTTATTGGCTGCAAATTAATTTTTGCTACAGAATTAATTATCAAAAATAAAATTTGATTTCATGTTATGGAATTGTTTTTCTAAAATAGAAAAAATCAGAAAATTTTCAGAATTTTTGATAAAAACAATATGCTAAAAAAGTAGATAATTTTAATCAAATTTTTGAGGAAAACTGATTAATATCTGAATGATTCAAATAAGAAAATTAGCACAAACCAAAAAGTATTTAACTCAACTTAGTATAAAAATTAGAATTTTGAAGAAAGTAGCCAAATTGAAAAACTTGGATAAATGAAAGCATTTTCATAAATTTTTTAAGCATTTATTTAATGCATGTTGTCCTTGCTTATGATGGGGTTATATTTTGATAATCCCATCATAAGGTAAAAATATCATAAAGTGACCCATAATGTTAATAATTTTAGTAATAATAATAGACAATGGAATATTGAATCCTTTAAGATGGTATAATCATCTGGATTTGATCTTAGATCCTCAAGTTATAAAATCATCCAGAATCCAAATTGAACCCAGGTCCCTAAGGTGATAAACAATTGCTTTATTACATTTTTAATAAAACAAAAAAGTATTTCTGGCCAATATACTATGAAAATAGCCAAATTCAGAATATTCTAAAGGCCACTGTAAGATTGGAATATCACAAGTCAAGAATTATTTGTATATTAACTTCTGAATAATTATTTCTAATTAAATATTTAGAAAAATCTTAAAAATAATTATCCAATACTTAATAATGACCCATAAATCTGTATAATGACTGCCATTTAATGATCCCATGTATGAGTATGCCTGTAATCTGAATGTAATAAGAATAAATACAATAATATGTTAATAATTTATTTAACAACAAATTTTTATTATTTAAAATATTTAGGTGTGCCGCCAAATTTTAAAATATTAAAATGTGTTCCTGAATAGAAAAAAAATTGAGAACTAATGTTCTAGACTATATTAAAATTATTCTAATTATATATTTAAATAAAATTAATTTCTGAAATTTTTTGGAAAAATTAATTTTTTATAGGATGAAAGGTAAAATTTAAAAATAATATAGATATTATTATTGGTTAATGTTGTTAAAAAAACATTTCTTCTTAATCATTCATTTTTTATTTTGTTTTCACTGCTATTTAGGGGAAAAAATGAGAAAATATGAATGTAAACATGGGTATATTCCATTTGATTATTTATTTTTGCAGCATCACATTTTGATGTTTACATTAGCAGCCACTCATTTCCCAGGAAATTTCTGTCCAGCCAACTCAACTTCATTGCTTGTGGTAATGTTTATATTTATGAAATAAACCATCTTGGATCCAATTACAGCAAAATAAAGAATATTAGAGCTGTTAATTGTATAATAATCTGCAGCCCTTCTGTAATTTACAGTTTCTTCCTTGACTAGCTACATTGAACCACTAATTAATAATTCAGGAAAGTTTGGCCTTGTATAGAATAACATGCTTTCATATCTTTTCACATTTATCAATTATAAATTAATTTTATTTAAAAATTTGGATTTTTTAAAGTTATTAGAGAAATAAAACAACGAAAAACCTCTTATGAAACTGCTCTTATCGGCAAATAATCATTAACACACTAAAGCACTATGAAGCAGTCCTAAAAAGTTTTAAAAGATTTTATTCTGAGTAACGTTTTTAGTAATTTCTTGCAATCCTCAACTCATAAAGTTGAGGATGGCTTACATTAGTTCTCAGTTCTAGAACGTGTAACTGTTATTTGTTGTTGTTATAAGTTTAGAATATAATTTTGAGTTGAGGATGGCAAGAAATTGCCGAAAACATTACTCAGAATAAAATCTTTTAAAACTTTTTAGGACTGCTTTGTAGTGCTTTAGTATGTTAATGAAATAAAACAACCAATACCACACTTCACAGTAGCAGCTTTACTATTATTTAAATATATTAAAAAGATTATAAGTTTTTGAGAAAAAGATGTATAATATCCTTGATCTAAAAAATATGAAATCCCACAGATAATTGATATATCAAGGAAAAAAAACATGGTGTTTGTTTTCATACTTTAAAATTTCCTATATATGTAATAAGTATAAATGAAACTATAAAATGTAGAAAAAATAAAACACAGAATGTAGATTGCAATCAAATTATAGCTTCATTTAATAATCAAATATATTGCATGGTTTCCTTTTCATAAAATATTTTACCATTTATTTTTTTTTGTCTATTTTAAATTTATCAAAAGTTTTTTCTAAACATTTCCATTGCTTAGTGAAATGTAAATTCAATATTCAAATCAATCATATCTTGTATCAGGAAAAGTATTATCAAATGCAATAGAATATTTCAAGTTGGAAGTAATTAGCCATTAATCTTATCATTTGAATGTATCAGAGATGCCAGGTTTGCCATTTCAAAATGTTTACATTTACATTATTATAGATGTTTTTTTTATATACAGGCTAACACAGCAACATTATGCCAGTATATAACTCTCTTTTGCAGTGATTCACAGCTTTTTTCATTTTCTAGTGCATACAAAAGCCTAAAAACATATTTATGCTATTATTCATTAAGTGCATAGTAGTGATAGGCCTAAAAAACTTGGCCAGATGCCTGCAGAGGAAAACATTCGCTTACTACATTGGAGGATATGGGTTCAATTCTGGGTTTCATATCTTTAGTTTCACAAGGACCATGTTTTTTTAAAATGTTGTATTAGTGAAGCACTGTAAAATGAGGTATCTTATATAAAATTTGATTTATTATAGGTTGCTTTTATAATTTATAATGTATCTCAATAAAAAACATTTATATATATTGTAAACTATAATAAGTTTCAATACATATATTGATGAAATTTAGCACAGAGTAAAAATGTGAAAATTAAGATAAATTTATTTACCTGCCAATTAAGATAGGTAGACTTCAAATTTAACGTTTTCCCTAATATTCAGTTCTCATGTATATGGAATGGTTCGCTAGTGGACCATATGATGTATATTGAGAATCATTACTTAATAGAACATACAGCATTAAACTTCTTTTGTTAGTTAAATACCAAAATAATTTATAAATGGCACATTTGCACTTTCATTTTATGTAGCATTCAACCCTATATATTAATGATTTTTGTCTAAACTCTTTGATAACTAGTTTTATTAAAAATATTGGGGGTACCGGAAAGTGATGTCGTTCTTTTTATATTAATTTCAACGAATAAATCGTAAAACCAACCGATTTGACAATAAAATTTTGCATACTAGACGACAAAAGACTGTTGATAATGAGGATAATTACATTATTGTTTTATAAAACTTGTTGACATTTTATTTTTTTGATTTTGATATAGGAAGGCGACATTACTTACCGATACCCCTAATATAATACATCTAAAAGACTGATTGCAATAATGGCAATCACTGATTGTGGAAACTGTTCAGTCTGGTGTAGACAGAACCATCTCTAATATTTCTGATCAAATTTCTCCAATTCTCGGATGTTCTGACAAATTAGTAAATATTCAATGATTATTTTCTCATCCATTTTACCAAATTTGGACATACATCCTTTTCAATTAACTTCTTTTTCATATTATAAAAACTATAATGTAAATGAAAGCACTTCATGTAGTTGTGAAAATCCAAAAAAGTGTGTAGCCTGAAGATGGTCGATAGTACCAAAAATGTTAGCAGGTGAAAAGTATAATTTTTGAGAATTTTTCACAACTACATGAAGTGTTTTCATTTACATTATACTTTTTTCCACATTTGGACTTTAGTGCCATTAGTTTTTTAATTTTATTATGAGGTAAAATTTTTTTTGCATATTTTGGTTTTCTATCTTTTAAGCTGTTCTTGGAATAATACTTCTGCAGAGATTCAAAATGATGACAATTTTTTCGAAATTTAGCACTTCCTATGATGATATCTTTCAATAGCAATCAATACTGGAAAATAAATTCTCTTTCTCATAATTTCCTTTTCAAAATTATAGGGAAAAATTATATGAATAAATACAGTAATTATTTTTCATAATAAGTCAGAACAGTCAGATAATTCATTTGGGGATGCAAAAATTATTTTTGAAGAAAATTTTTGGATTCATTATGAATACATATAGAGTTATTCCAATTATGAGTTTAGTTTTTCAGCTTAGTATATGAGTAATTGTCTAAATTATAATAAGTTCTTCCTAAAAGAACATGTCTAATGGCCATGTAGTCAAACTAATTGATTATTAGGGCATTATCTTAAATATGTTTGTTCCGATTCCTGATTGAGACAAATTTTATTCTTAAATATAAAAAATAGAATTTATAATTTAATTATGAGTCAATAGATGGAACAACATTGGTTTTATTTAATTAATCATTAACATCAATTTTCAATTAGTTTAATGATAGAGCTATTTGACTGGTATTTGGTTATTACGAGAATGTGTTGAAAAGTAATACCTCCTATTTTATTAATTTGAAAATGGGCATTGTTATTTGAATAAAACAAAATGGATAACTTTCTATAACTTTATTTTTGATATCTGTATAATTATTTCTCCACATTATCAGCCTGGTGATTAACACATTTCTGCCAATGGGAGACCAGTTTCTTGATACATTTATCATAGAATTATTCATTTTATAAGAGAACAACTGCTTCACTTCTCTCTTCACTGCAGTGTCAGAATCAAAGTGAATTCCTTTCAAGTGTTCTTTGAGTTTTGGGAACAGATGAAATGCTAAAGAACCAGATCAGGACTGTATGGTAGATGATCTACAATAGTAAAACTAAGATGCTGAATTTCTCCAGTTGTCATTGCATTAGTGTGTGGTCGAGCATTGTCATGTTGAAGGGGAGGCTGTTCTGTAGGTGGATGAACTCTTGAATTTATGCTTTGTTTTCTCAGAATCACATAATACCTTTCAAAATTTATAGTAGTATCAATTGATATGAATTCCAAATGCAGCACACTTTGAATATCCTAGAAAATTGTGAGCATGAGTTTATCTGCTGATGGCACAGTCTTGAACTTTTTTTGGTGAGGCTGATCCTTTGTGATGGAACTTCATAGACATTCTCTTACTTTCAGGGTTGAAACGGTATAACCAGTTTTCATTTCTTGTGACAATATTGTTTTAAGAATCCATCATTTTCACATTTGTAGTGCAGAAGCAATTGTTGGCAAATATCCAATCTCTTCTGTTTCATGTGAGGAATGAGCATTCAAGGCACCCATCATGCAAAGTTTTCAGAATCCCAGTTCTGCGGTTACCACCTGCACATACTCCCATGATATGCCATATTTGACCGATAGCTGTTCCCAAGTTATGAGAATTATATCTAATGAGTTCATCAACACAATTCAAATGAGCTTCATCAGTTGCAGTACACAGCCATCCACTCTGTTTATTACATAAGTTGAAAGATGCACCACTATGTTCTTCATTACAAGAACAAACAGACCAACATCACACACTAATGATGTCTATAAATTTATCCCTATAAACAGCTTTATTCTTTGACAAATGTCAATTAGGGGCATATTTTCTGCACTGCACATTACTTCAGACACACTGACAATATTGTTTCATGATATCATGTTTCTAGCTATAACTTAGAGCTCTCTAGTAGCAAAAGTCTAAAGCTTGTGTCAATGAAGCAGGAAAGTCTAATGAGTAGAATGCCTGATAGCTAGTATTTCAACATATGTTTAGAAAAAAACAAACAATTAGGAGACATTACTTTTCAGCTCACCTACATATTTGATTAATTAATCCTTCACTGACTGTTTGCCTAAATATGGATTAAATACAGATGCATTTTTATTCATTCTTTTTATCTAAAATTTAAAATATCAAAGAATATTTAGCATTACATAAAATCAGATAAAGCAACAAATAAATTCATTTGATTCTGATTCAAGTCAAACTTTCTTATAATGGCAGTCAAATATAAGTCCCTGGGCTGGCATTATAACAAATTTTATTGTATATTCTTTCCACAAATAGAATGCCAATAATTCAGATTTAATAAATAAATATATGTAAAATTTAATGATATCAAAAAATGACGAAATGAATCTTCATAATCATAGTAGTTTAATTATAAATATTTTAATTTGTCATTTTGAAAAATAAAGTTCATATTCCATTGCTTTATATAAAACTTTACTGTAAAGCTTAATTATAAAATAATTATTATATTTACCATCCTGTTTAAGATTATCCAAAATTTCCAAAGATCGAAGTTTTTTGGCATGTTTAGCACCTTTAAGATGCATGTCTAATGGAATCTGAGAACTAAATTCCAATTTACAAAGGTCACAATGCAAAGTTACCTAATATAAAAGATTATTATTTTATAAATCTATAAATAATTTAAATACATAAGAAAATTTATGGTCATTTAAAATTGATAATAATGAAGTAGATAAAAAAATTAATAATAAGCAACAATATTTCAAATATATGAAAGTTATTCATAAAATAAAACAGAAATTTAATTTGTTTCTATAAACAGGTCAACTTCGGTTTACGAGATTAAAGTGTTCATAGTAATGCTTGTAAATTGAATTCTCATAAATCAGGGAGTAAATTATCATTGATCTAAATAGAAAAAATTATAATGCATTCTTAAGCAAAAAAAAAATGTTACTCATTTTTCATAGAAATATCCACACATACCATTTAGTTACATAAACAACAGGAAAATTATATCAATAATTAGCATTCATTTTGTAATGCAACCTAAAACAAATCCTTTCTTAAAGAAAGTCATAATAAATCTGTTAGCTATGGCATAGAAGTGACACACCAGATAGTAAACCTGCCTATTACAATCTGAAAAATACAAGTTCAACTCTGAAAACCTATATTTTCACATTTCACTTTGAAGATTTGTTGGTTGACCTAATCAAGATTTGGGAAATCTGTAATAAGACCTGGAACAGTACTGTCATTTAATAATCTCTGATTGGAAAGCAGCATAAAAATTAGAATGAAAAAAAATGTCCCTGAATAAAAGTTGAGACCTGCTATTATTTACTAATTTCAATAAAATATTCTTTGCATGAAAATAATAGTTATAATAATTAATTCTAAACATTATCAAAACTATTGACATAATGCTCTTCTATCTCATTTATGTTGCTTTCCATCTTTACTGTCATTGAACAGATTACTGCATAGTAAACACTTGCTTACTACCTCGGAGGATCCAAATCCCACACCTCCAGATTTTCAGGAGAGTTCGGGCTGGCCTATTAAATTCCATTCTTTAAACTTCTATCTGATCTCATTATGGGTGTTTGCTAGCAAATGATGGGCTGCTGCTGAAAAATAGTATATCCCGTCTGCAATAATCCAGCTTAACAAAACTAACCATCCTACTTCACATTTATATCCACACAAATCAACAGAGTACACTAATATTAATCATGGACTATTCACATTTATAATATAGTAGTAGAATAAGACACCAGTTGAAGGATTTAGTTCAATAAGCCATGACCAGCCAGGATCCTTTCCTGAGAAAATATGGATCTCTGATTCAGAACCAAATCTGGAACTTCAGATCTCAAGGTAATGCTATATCAAATAGCCATACTGTTGCCACTAAAGAGGTGAAGCAGATCATGGAAGATAGACAGCTGAGTCAGGTTTCCTTGTTTATGGATTTGGATCTGAACTGATTCTGGTTCTATGGGCAAAAAGCCAAAACCATTTCACATGACACATCCAGATGACTGTGTTTTATATTGAAATTTGGAAGAATACAAAAAGAATAAGACAGAACTGAAATTTTAAATATATATATAAAATATTTTGAAATTTGGAACTATTTTATGAAAAGAACTTGCAATGTCTCTGTTATCATTTCAATCTTTTATATATTACTTCACATTAGTAAGGAGTGGCTTACACAAATTTGAAATTTTTGCCCATTATAAATTTCTTATAAAATTGGGATAAAGGCACATACATCCAATTTTGGTACAAATTATATTTGCTCATAAAATCAGAGTCTCGTAAACCACGGCTGATCTGTATTATTAAAAATAATTCCTTTTAATAGTTGCTTGAATTTTATGAATATTGATTTTAAGTAAATATAGAGTCCATATTTTTATGGTCCAGACATTTTTTTCAAAAACTATAGATGATAGAAAAAAATAACTGTAAAATATTTTTTCTGAGCATTTGCTTGCTTGTTTAACATGTGTCAATACATTTTTTTAAATGAAGAGATGTAATTTTTTGAATAATATAATTCTATTCTATTTTTATGATATTTTTGTATTTACATTTTTTTTTATACAATTAATATGTTAAGAGAGAGTCAAGTGTAAATGTAAGTTTGAAATGAATTATAGATAATATATATTTTAACAACAATAGATGACTTTTCCGAAAGCTACAGGAAATAGAAAACAGTGCAAAATATATGTCCTATTAGTTCATGATTTGTTTTGAATGATAATAGTAATAACAGGAACAATTGCATAATCATTATTCAGACAGCTGTCCGGAGTGCAATCATTGCTATTATTGCTGAATATATCTTAAAATATTAGTTGTAGAAAAAAGTAAAACATTATTATTAAAAAAAGCATCTTTTCATTTAAAAAAATTCTGACATGTATTGAAAACAATGATGTGCCTTACAGATGGGGAGCAGAATTCACTCAGCATTTCACATGTTATAATAAACAATTCAAGAATGAATTCATTTTTTTGTTAATTGCCTGCTATACTTCTGACAGGACTTATTTATTTCATTCATTTCTGATGATTTCATATACTCTTCTCATCTTGTCCTTCATTCTTCAAAATATTAAATTTATGAATATGACCTCTTTCATAAACTGTAAATATAATTGTGTTGTGCAAGCAGATGCACAGAAAAATTTTTCATCAGGAATTTTAGTTCCAAATAAAAAAGCAATAGAACATTTGTGTCAATCAAAATTTTTCTCTCTAGAAAAAAATGCATACTCCATAGAAATATGTATTATCTACAAGTTAATCTACTTATTTAAAAATCATTACAGGTGTTCCTCGAGTTACAAGTATAATTTGTTCGAACCTCAAAAAGTTCATAATTCAATGATTATTCTTATATTAAACACAGAGATACCAAGCATATTATATATTGTATTATGTAATATGTATTATTATATTGGACAAATTATAAATTTTTTTTCAGAGATTTAAACATAAATGTTTAATTATAAAGCAAAGATTTTTTGATAGAAGTCTGCCCTAAACTGAAATATTGTCACACATGAAATAACTATGAAATTTTGCAATATATTTGTTGCTAGACTATTTCACTATTGTAATGTTTAAAATTCTTGTATAATTTTTGAAATTTTTTAAAGTTTTAAATAAAATGTTCATATGTACAAAGTTCATCACTTGGGTGTTCGTAATTCAAGGAACACTTGTATTTTTATTCCAGGATATCTCTGAAAGCATGAATCATAAAAAACTGACAAATCTTTGACTCACAATAATCAAAAAATTATCATATCCTCTGAATAAAATGAAATACAGACAATTATCTATTTATGAGTTCCCACTTTCTCGATTCTTTTTTCAAGCATGAAGTGTTAACAAAATCAAAAATGCAAATATTAATTGCAATAAATAAACATAATGAACACACAATACCACAACTTATTTTATTGTAATGTTCATTTTTGATACAAGAATAAAATTGTTTGCATATAGCAGTAATATGTTCTCAATACTATTTCATATATTGAATAGCCTTCAGCATGTAAAGCAGTAATTACACTTTTCTTCTAACAATTACAAAAATTTACCTATTTTAAAAATATCAATCTCAAAACAAAACAATGACTATAATATGCATTGCATGTTTCTATTTATAATCTCTACTGAATGATGAAATAATCAATCACATGTTGCATCATCCAAGAGAGCTTATTGTAACAGGATGATATAATATGAACAACTGGCAATATATCAATATATTAGAATACAGAGCTAAAAAAAAATGTGATGCAATTTTTTTTTATTACTATTGTAAACTAGTCACATATATTTTATATTTTGGGCTTTTGACTGTTAAGAACATATTATTCGTTAATTATTATTATTATTATTATTAAAATAATTATCGTATAATAATTACTGAAAAAAGTAAGAGCATTTGCCTATTTCCATTCAATAAGAATATTGATAATTGAGGCTATCAAACATGGTCACTACCATTATAACCACACAGAGATACCATTGAGATGAATAAAAATGAAGCAATTATAAATGAACATATAGATAAGGTAAAATATTAGTAATTAAAACAAGTTAATGTTTCCATGAAACAAATAAAAGATATCAAAACTCTTCAGAGAAACAGATCTCATCTGTAGCCTAAATACAAATCACAAAACTCTAATATGGAACACACTAACAGAAAGTTACTATTTGAAATTTCCATATATTATAAAATACAATTTTAAACTGTGGCTGAGATTTATAAAAAGAATTTTATAAAATATTTTAAACAAATCATTATGAGAATATATTTTTCAAGATTTAGTAACATGCACTTTAGAGATAACTTGCAGCAACAAATTTCCATTATTTATTAAACATCAAGCTAATGTATAGATAACGTGATATTTCATATTTTTTATATAATGTATAAATGTTATTTTTTAATATTTATATGTAAATATGCCCTAATTTATCAAATAATATATTGACAACCACATCTATGTTTGATATAAACATGCAATTTCTGATTTTTAATCTAGTTTATACAAATCCACAAGAGTTCTGATCAATTAGCAAATACAGTGTAGTCCTTGACTTATCATAACATTCAAGTTTGAACTTCATCATAAATCATAAATGCCCAAATTTATGAATCTCTCACTACTAATGTTTACTAGGACAGCTATCATCATTTTTTTTTATTCACTTAAAATTTATAAAAGTGAAAAGGGAAACTAGCAAAGAAAATTTATGCATCCATTTCCTTTCGTAATCAGAGAAAGCTGCAAGACGGAGTGATTGGCCCTAGTGATGCCACCTTTTACGACATGCAGGGGATATGGCAGTGCTATTCTTATCCCACACTACAGGCAGGATTATCTTAATAAACATAAAGAACATAAAACGACAAGAAAACCAGAATAAAAAAAGGGACACTTTCCATATATTAGACTTGAATCCATGAAAATGCATTGACCAAAAATAGAATTTATTGATTACATCACCATTCTAAGTTCAAGTAGTCATAAGTCAAGGCAATTATAAATCGAGATGGTCATAAATCAAAGACTACCTGTATATGTGATTATTTTTTTCAACTGTATAGCATATTGAATTTATGCATTTGCAATTGGTATGCCTGTTGAGGTTCTATTCTGCTTCTACAAGGGAATATTTCAGTTTTATATTTCTACCTTTTAACCAGACTGTTCGAGGTACATAACCTATGGGAAAAATTATAATTGGTTCCAAGAAATCTGACTTTCTCATATTTTTTAAATTGTAAATTCTTACATTAATAATTATTTCTTTACGCAATAACATTAAAATCTTTATAAAAAATTTATAATTGATAGAAGGGGGGCAGAAAGTAGGTTCAAGCCCATAAAAATGAATAGATAAAGAGCGCTCGCCCACCATGTGAAGCATTCACTTTTTCTGAATCGGCCGCTCGGCGCTATTCCAAATTTAGAGCGGCGCTCTGTGTAAAGGGGGTTCCAACTGAGCTGTGCCACTGCGAGCTGATGAGTCGCAAATGCCAATATACCCAATATTTGTTCCCATTTAATGAGTTCAATTAAGCATTTGCGATAAACAACTGATGATATTGCACTTGAGAGGCAGGCATTATAACAAACGTTGATAAGATAAATTTGGCAACACTGGAGCAGTGCCTGCTTGTCTCAGCTCGCCAAATAGTGGCTATTCGAGTCATATATAGGTAGTAATAGCAAACACTCTTATATTTCATATTTATTCTAAAAAAAGCAAATTAAAAATTTTTTAATAAAAATTGCAATCCGGACTATAGTCAAACTCGGATTATTTGAAACATCCAGTTTCAAATAATCTGGGTTTCACTATAGTCCGGATTGCAATTTTTATTAAAAAATTGGAATATGCGAGGTATTTCTGTATATTTGAAATGATTCTGTGGAAACTTAAAACAATAAAGAATTCTTCTAAAATTTCTTTGATATAACTTAACAACCATATCTTTCAATAAAAATCAAATAAATTTTTCTGATAATTTATTTTTCTAATTCATGCAGAACTTATGAAGATGGGGAGGATTATCTGCATAAATACAACACTGTAACAAATTATAATTAAAATATGAAATCAGTTTCACTGTTACAAAATTTCAGAGAATGAAAAATTAAGACTTCCACTTGTCTAGGCATATGAATAGTTTTACTAATCTCAAATTCCCAAATAATAAGAAATTTGTTAGTACAACCACAGTTACTTGACTATATACAGAAAAACTAAAACCATATTGGAAATTTTGACAAATTTTAAAAAATGAGTCCAGACACAAATTCAAGATAAAAAAAAAATATATGCTAACTTTATATATAATTCTGAATAAAAGAATTTTATTTTTATGCATCTTACCCTTGTTTTCTTATTTGATACATTTCCCATCAAATTATTTACCATTGCTTTTGTTATGGGATCTTCTCCAGTACCTCTGAATGAATAAATAAAAATTATCAATATTTTTATTTATAAATTAATATTAAATAATATGCCTTCTATACAAAGCAAAATATTACATTCTCATATTTCATAATAGCAAATTATTACATAACATCAAAATTAACTTAAAAATATTATTAAATACAGATACATTCAAAATAGATTTAATTATAGTAATTAATTTTTACTTTAAGTCATTATCTACTGCTGATACTGATTGGTTGATTTGAATTATTCCACAAAGTCAAGTGAGGGATACTTAACATGATTTTATGGAAAAATTCAGCCTACAATGGGGCCACTTTTAGATGCCATTACAGGCTGGCCAATACCCATGATGGGGTTAATTAGAAAACTGAAGGATGCAGTTCAAGAGGCCAGACCCATACATCTGAAAAACTCCATTGAATTTTTCAGGGTCTAAAGAGTCTTTCAAAGGAAAATATATACATACTACCACTGTAGTCTTGTAACTCTGATAATTATTATCATCATTATCTAAATATAATTACATAATATATGCAATATTAAAGACATCTTTACTATACAATGCTCAATATTAATAAACCATAAAACATTCAGCTCATAGAGCAGGCAATAACACACACAAGTTCATTAAAACATATAAACTTTAATTAAAGTACTTTCAGCTTTATCCAGCTCTCATCAGTAAAAATTACAAACGCCAAAAAGAATACATTAAATACCGTTATACATTCGAAATGTATTCTAATTCATAAAAATTCTTAAATTGAATAAATATTAAATTTTTAATTTTCCGATTAAGGCATATTATGTCATAACTCCTGGCGCAAAAATAAACAATAAAAAAATAAAAACCCATCTAATGCCCTTCAATAGTACCACTATTACTCCCTATTTATAATAGGTCCGTTCGACTCGTATTCCATGTCTGTTTCTTTGATGCCCTAATCTTACGTCTATTTTCCTCGTATTCCCACGCTACACTAACTTTTTCTGGTTCATTATAATTTATAACGTTCAACCCTTTCAATTTATTATAGAGAATTTCTATCAATTAACTATTTAGCACACATTGCAGCTTTAGAATAAAAAATTCTCTTTTAATCAGTTTTCATATAATACAAACGTTTTCGACGTTCTAACGCCATCGTCAGGTATTTTATCTTACAATAAAATAGAATGTTGCTACAGATTAGAACATCGCTACGGAATTCTGTTTTTTTCGAACAAAACTTTTAAAATTCAAACATCTCTCTTCTAGTACAAATTTAAACTTACAAATATAAATATAATTATAATTTAACTACAGTAGAACACTAATAAATATAATAGAATTATAATATAAACTAAATCATAAAATAAACTAAAACATCGTAATTTCTTCATTTAGAGAGCAGTTACAATACATGGTTCTC
>AYEL01045282.1:0-94704 GCA_000484575.1 Olivierus martensii
GATTTATAAAAAAAAGCTCGGCAACGCCGGGTATTACAGCTAGTAATTTATAAAATTGTGTTATATTATAGAATACATTTATTAACAATTAAATTTCTTTGAATTAAAAAATTTCTAACAAAAGAATTTGAGTAACAAATTTTTTTGTTACTCAAATTCTGTTAAAAAGAGACTGTTAAAAAGAATCGTAAAATCTTTTAATTTTAAAACCGATCGTAGATTAAAAATAATTAATAATATAAGGGAGTGGAGTAAGTGCGTAGCTGGGGCAAGTGCATTAATGGGCTTTTTTTATTATAAGATAAGCGAAATTTTGCTATTTGGTATTGTAATAATCTACGAAAAGTTAATATCAGCCTATCGATATAGATATCGCACGATGACTGATGAGATTTCAGCATTTACATCACCATTACAAATGCGTCGTGTCCGAACAGCGCACACAACTTTGACAGTATCATAAAAGTGCAATAATTCTTAGGATAACTTCATATTAGGGGCTGTTTTTTTTGGTAAATATGAAGAATATTGGTTAAAGTTTACATTAAATAAACAGTATTTTTGACATTTTAAAATTTATTGAGAAAAACACTAGTACGCTCTTGCCCCGTAAATATTGTCATATGGGGCAAGTGCACATCATCACCTTGGGGTAAGTGCGTATTAGGCTGCTTTTGCCATATAACACGTTCAGTTTTATTGTTTTGTGTTCTACAATTTATTTATTAACTTTCATTTCTTGCATATAACATGGTTCACAGCTACGTCAGAAAAATCAACAGGGACAATTATTCAAAAGAAATGAACGAATGTGAACGTTGTCGAGATAATGATTGATAAGTACAAAGATATCAATTAAAGTTTTCATGTAAACCAATTTTTATTTGATAAAAAAAAATTTTGTCATATTAAATAACAAAATGTGTACTTTATTATTTTGTACAAAAATAAAAATTGATGTAAAGTAAATAATGTGAAAAGGTATATAGTGAAATAAAACAAAAATATAAAGTGATGTAAGTACACAATTTTTGTTTTATTTCACTATAACTTACGCCCTCTCACATTTCAGAGATCAATCCTTGTTTAACAAAGGATAACTCTAAAACGAAACAACCTATCTTAAGGCAGTAAAAAGCATTTTACAGCAGATTTGTTCACAACCTCTTGCCAAGTAGCCTGTGTAACTAAACTTCAAAGAGTTTTTAACTTATACGTACGCTCTTACCCCGTTTCGGGGTAAGTGCAGAGTACAGTTTGTACGATTTTGTAGCAAAATTTAAAATTTACAAGGATAAATTAAACGGTAATAGCTGCGGCGATTGTTATCGACACTGTTAAATATTTATACGATAGGTTAAAATACTTGTGTTTAAAGTCCAACGTTCCAAACTTACTCCACTCCGCCTTAACTATTAAAAAATATAAAAAGTATTACGTTTATATCACCAAGTTTCTGAAAATCCGGCTTGATAAAGAATATAATTCCGTCGATGGCTCCTTCCAAAGTAATGCCTCTGATGAACAGAATGAGCAGAATAACGTAGGGAAATGTAGCAGTGAAATATACTACCTATAATCGAGAAGAATTTTAGCAATATAGAAAAATAAAATAAAGTGACAATTGATAAAATTGTCACCTTTCCGGAAGTTTTAATTCCCTTAATAAGACAGATGACCACAATTATCCAGGAAACGAGTAAGCTGACTAGTAATTGCCATTTGATGTTTCCCATATCTTCGAAACCATCTGATTTATCTAGAATGTAGTTACTGGAAAAAGCATTTTAACATTATTTTTAATCTTTTATAAAATAATAAAATTTATTTAGGCTATATTTAAAGAATTACAAAGAATGTGCGATTTTTAGTTTGGCTTTTAGAACATATTCAAATACGGTAATGCAATGTGTTAAAATTTTTATTACAATGATATCCAAATATTATTTTTTTGAACTGAAGATAATATATATATATATTTTATAAAAATTAATCATATTACTATTATTTTTTAACCTCAAATCCGTAATAAAAACATTAAATAAACATCGCTGCCCATCAAAATGTACATGTGAAACTCGGAGGAATTACTGAATTAACTACTTAACCAACTAATAACAAATTTTAACTTATTGCTATAATATAGCTATTATTAATATAATAATGAAGTATGGAATCGGTACAGATGTCTGACAGTAACACAACTTAATCTACTTTTCGAAGGAAAATGAAGCTGGCATTGTCACGCTGTTTGTGTATTTCTCTTATAATAATCTTTGAAGAAATTAATAGATTTTCCATGAAATTTAATATGGTATTCTGTCATTAATGATTACATCGAAGCAGTCTTTTTGAATCATGCAACTATGTACAAACTTCTCAGATTTCTCTTCATACGATTATGATTTTCCTGAGGATTGACGACACAGATCACGCATCTTTAACAATTCTGAAGGTTCATCAGAAAAATCGAAATAATTTGGCGATCAGCAGTAGTTAAGATATTACATCACAATTATGTTGTCAAAACCTTGATTCTGTCATCGCTTAAAAGGTGAAAATTGCCGTTTCAAAATCGAACACTACATATTTAAAAAGATCCCTTTTATTGTACGATTTTTTTTCTTCTAAATTATTAAAATTTTAATATTTCTAACTGTTATGAGGATGATTGCGAAAATTTTTGAGATAAAAGTAAATTATAGGCTACTATTATATGAAAACAATATGGTTTGCCAAGTTCAACGTTACCGTTTTAAACACTAGAAAAGTTCCATCAATAAATTAAAGGTGAAAAAACAAAAATTAAATGTATTTACTTCAAATATTCTTCTGCCGGTGCCACTCGGATTTTTTCAGTGATCTCGCTAATATTTAGAGCAGCAGCATAAGTTGCATTGTAACAGGTCCTGTTAAAGAAAACTCCGGAATTGTTCGCAGAACTTTGCTTACAAGACTGGTAGTCCAAATCGTTAAAACAGTCTGAAAAAAAAAATCAAATCAGTATCTATATATATGGTGACGTCGTCGTCTCCCTCATATCCATTGATTAACCGATATTAATAACAGACCTCAAAGAAAAATGGAAAAGTTTATTCCAATTAAAAAGAAACTAAAACATGGCGGCTAACCAATTTATGTTGCCAGCTGAAAACAAAATAATAAAATATAAAATTAATAGGTAAAGTGAATATTATATTTCATTATATCACATAGGCCTATATATAATTTTTTTAGTGGTTTTATTTTCAATAAAATCTTGTTTGTTTCTTTGATATTTAGAGAGATCCTTAACACCAAATGTCTCCATAAATCGATTACATGCAATAATCGATTTTTTCCGGTTGCTGAATGCCTATATTAATCGATTATTACATCTAAATTCATTTATAATCGATCTGTATTCATTTAACACTTATACAAGTGCTAATGGGCATCTTTATACATCAGAAAAAGGTAATTTGTTGCGGGAATTAAATACGATAAAAAATGCCAATCAGTTTAATGATTTAGTGAAATTTACAAACTTGGTGCGTGACGATTTGGCTCGATGTTTATTCGTTTTGTCACGCTAATTGAAAAGCCATTTACGAGTGTCCTTGTACGGTAACAGTGACGCATCGTTATTTATAATGGCAAGGACACACAAACGTTTACCCAAATACAGTCCAACAGATACTACGAAAAAGAAAAGGTAATTTCTGATAATTCTCGAAAATTTCCCGAAGTAGTGGAGATAATTATTATTTATTTCATAACTTACTTTCTGTATTGAAGTCGTGATGACAATACTGCCATTGCATGTCGCTTCGAAACGAATCGAAGAGGTAATATATCGTATAGGCGATGATCATGTTGTAATAAATAGCCACCAACGTTGCTGCTATGATCGTGGCATATCCTATACCTGAAAATGAAATATTTTAAATCAAATTTCAATTTATTATATTTTAAAAACTATTAATTAAATAGTGACGCGCAACGAACTATAATTTGCTCAACAATTCGAAAACATTTTTTCCCCTAAACGTGTATCAATAAAACGTGGCATTTATTTTTATTATTAATAATGACGATTAATTATCGACGTTTAAAAAGATTTCTCAGTTATAATATAAATTCTAATCACGTAATTTTCTAGGAGAAATAAAAAAATATAGTGGAGAAGTTTTGTAAAAAGGAGAGCAATGAAAATGGAAGGGTATCTTCGAGTAATCCCATAAATTGCTTGTTAAATAGGAACGAATGGGGTAAGTGTAGAATGTATAAAGTACAGTAGAGTCCCTCTTATCCGTTCTCTCTTTAACCGGTTATATTTTCGTCGAGTTATGAGTGGAGAGAAAAACGAATAAAAATAAGTCATTTGGAAGGGAAAAATAGTTTAAATCTACAATAATATCGAATAGAAAGATAATTCATTTGCTATTGATACAATTCTTATGAAAAATGGAGTAATTTTATTTAAAAAAAAAGAATTTAAATCGAAAAAACAAGTGAAGGTCACTGATTTGGTTTAATAAATCTTTATATATAGAATACAGTGATACCTCGGATCATGAACGTTTCGGTTCACGAACAAATCGGTCTACGAACACCATTTGCGAAAAAATTTTGCTTCGCTTTACGAACGATGCTTCGGTTCACGAACACACGCGTACGGAGTGCATGGAGCGCACGTGACTCGCAACACACAAAACCCTGCGCACAGCCTCGCCCCCAGCAGCAAGAATTTAAATCGAAAAAACAAGTGAAGGTCACTGATTTGATTTAATAAATCTTTATATATAGAATATATACTTTTTTTATTTAATTTACAACTAATAAATGGTATTTTGCATACATTTCCGGATTAACCGGCCTTTCATTTATCCTGCCTAAGGTTCGGCCCCATAGAAGCCTGATAAGAAGGAGTCTATCGTATTTCTTTTAATTAAGTATTTTACCAAAGTAAACTTTTATTTTCATTAACAATAAAAAAGTATCGTGCGATTGCTTCGTAAGATAAATACATCTGGAAAAGATAAAAATAAAAAAAATTAAGGTTGAGTAGGGTAAGTGCAGAGTGGTTTTTGTAAAGTTGGATTTTAAACACAAGTATTTTAACTTATCGTATAAATATTTAACAGAGTCGGTACCAATCGCATTGCGCAGCTATTACCGTTTAATTCATCCTTGTAAATTTTAATTTCGCTACAAAATTGTACAAAATGTCAGCTATTCTGCATTAACCCGAAACGGGCAAGAGCGTACGTACAAGTTGAAAACGCTTTGAAGTTTAGTTACAGAAGCTAATTGGCAAGATCATAATTATGAACAAATCTGCTATAAAATGCTTTTTACCGCAATAAGATAGCTTATTTCGTTTTAGAGTTATCCATTGTTAAAGAAACAAGGATTGATCTCTGAAATGTGAGAGCAAATATAGTGAAATAAAACAAAAATATAAAGTGATGTAATACAAATTGTTTAATAACAATATCACTTTATATATATATATATATTTTTTATTTCACTATCCCTTTTCACATTATTTACTTTATATCACTTTTTATATTTGTTCAAAGTAACAAAGTACACATTTTGTTATTTAATATAACAAAATATTTTTATCATATATGACAGGATGTTTTTATATTAAAAAAAACAAAACGAAAATTTTAATTGATATCTTTGTACTTATCAATCATCATCTAGACCAGCCTTTCCCAAACTATGTTCCGCAGAAGATCAATAAGTGTTCCGTAAAAAATTATGAAAAATTAATATCAGTCTCATATGATTTGATTAAAATACTGTGCCAAAGTGAAACTGGAGTCGCTAGTTTATTCTACATAATTACAATTTGATAATAAATGTTTGTTTTGCTTAACTTATTTATTATTAATATTTACCTATTCTATAAAATAACCAAAGTGTTCTGTAAAAATTTCAGGATTTGCGAAGTGTTCCGTTATAGGAAAAGTTTGGGAAATGTTGATCTAGACAACGTTCACATTCCATTTCTTCTGAATAATCGCCCCTGTTGGCTTTCTGACGTAGCTGCGAACCATGTTATATGCAAGAAAAAAAATTTAAACAAATTAAATTTTAGAACACGAAACAATAAAACTGAACGTGGTATATGGCAAGAGCAGCCTAATACGCACTTACCCCAAGGTGATGATCTGCATTTGCCCAATGTAACAATATTTACGGGGCAAGAGCGTACTAGTGATTTCTCAATAAATTTTAAAATGTCAAAAAATATTGTTTATTTAATGTAAACTTTAATCAATATTTTTTATATTTACTAAAAAAAAAAGTTCATAATGCGAAGTTATCTTAAGAATTATTGCACTTTTAAGATCCTGTCAAAGTTGTGTGTGCTGTTCGGACGCCACACTTTTGTAAAGGTAGATGTAAATACTGGAATCGCATCATTCATCGTACGTTACCTATGTCTATAGGTTGATATTAACTTGTAGTAGATTACTACAATATCAACTAGCAAAATTTTGCTCATCTTATAATAAAAAAAAGCCCGTTAATGCACTTGCCCCAACTACGCACTTACCCCACTCCATCTTATAATATTTGATATAGGCAACTGTTTATTCTAATTTGCCTGTATCGAATATAAAGTAATCCGATTAAAATTCATTTCGAAATAAAATTTAACGTCTGTTTGTTTGATCAGTATCAGGAACTATGTCATATAGGACACGCTGCAGGTTACTGAACAAACATTAATAAAAAAATATTAATTTTTCTATTTCGAAATGAATTTTAATCGGTTTAGATAGATTAGAATCTTGAAGATATAGAATTGTCTATATACGTATATTAAGAGAAATTCCTTGCATCGTTGGATGTCTAAAAATATACTGTATATTCATAACTTGGATCAGCTATCGGTTGACATAAAATTATTGCTTTCTGTGCATCGCAAATTTTATTTTCCAATTATTATTATATTATTTTTATTAATTTTAAATGAACAATTGATAAGTTAGTTACTATATAATGTTTTAAATTACTTTTTAAGATCATTGCTTACAAAAAATGGCTACAAGTATACTTTTTAATAAATTCGTTCGGCTGCCATCCGTAGAATTTCTCCAGAATTAAACATTAAAGAGCATTCAGATTTTTGATTATCGTTCCTTTTTATCTAAGATATGTAATAAATAATTTTGAAACCTCCACGTGGTCTCTTACAAGATGGCAGCCGCATGCACATAACCGACTTGTAACACACAAAAAATATAGTCGTTTGAAAGGTTCACTTTTTGTATGATGATGTTGAAAGCATCAGTAAAACTCACTACTAGAATTAATAATTAGATTATTTTAGTTTCATAAGCTTTAAAAAATTCAGGAGTTCTTTTCGATTAAATGCTACTGTCATCTATTGTATGGAAAAAAAATGGTAAGATTCTACTTTGACTGCCTCGCGTTTTCGCGGCACCGCCCGCACATAATGAAGTCGATGTTAATATGCATTCATATGTACATTAACATCTACTTTATGTACACGGAAAAAGCGACAGACATCAAGACAAGCTATAACGCGACTTATTCGTAGACGCGTAAATGTGAGGCAGTCAAAGTAGAATTCTACCCAAAAAATTATGCAGATTGTCCACACGTCAATGTTTAACGTTTACGGTAAAAATAATCGAAATATTTTGATTATATAAACTTAGAATTGTAAGTCTGTAAGCTAAAAAACATTTAAAGTGATCATATAAACAATATAAACGTAGATTGCGTTTAACTAACGAAATTTTTACCGTTACAAACATCGAAATACAAAAATCCTAACTATCTTCTTATTAATAATAAGTTCAAAGAATGATAAAGCATTTCAGTTTATTAATTAATGCAAGAACATTTATTGTTTATTCTCTTATCGTATTCTACCACCGACTTAAAATATCAGAAAACATTGTGTAAATAGGCCTATAAAAATTTGCATTCCCAATTAACACTCTGTATCGAGAATTCGTAAAAGAATGCAACCGGATCTTACAGAATGCATTAAAAAATAAATGTTTCCACAAATATTAATTCTAGACAAGAACAAAAACCAGCATGAATTTTTATGCAATAGGTACACTCGCCGATTTAATTGCCACATAACTTTTTATCTATGTCAACTATTTCTTTAAACGCCCGTCTTAAGGAAGTCAATTTTTTTTACATTTCCAGCAAAAATTTTATTTCTCTCGAAGAAACCGAAAGGATAAAATTGAAATTAAGCTTTCTACATTATTAAACTCGATAACTGATTATGATATATCAGATTATCTTTTATGCACACAGTGCTATTAGAAAGTTATTTAGTTTTTTTTTTTTTAGTTAACGATGCATATAAAGACAGTACCTGAGAGTCATGTCGAGAATATAGGTTAATATAGATAAATTAAGGACGAAACATTTTTCCATGTAAAAGTTGAGCCGTTAGTCATAAAGTGGATCAAATGGTATCTCGTGTAATGCAATTCTTGATAATTCTGACTTTCGGTCATATTAACATGTCCTTTTCCAGTACTTAACGGTTTAATTTCAGATTATAAAATTTTTTTACGACCGAACTTTAACATTATTTGAAACTTAAAACAATTTATATATTATATCAAGAAAATTGTGATGTATACTCGTGAATAATTGTGAAGTAATCCCGTTTTTATGATGGCCATCGTTTTAAATATATTAAAAGAAAATTAGGAATTTTTTTATATCCCAACCTTTAAATAATGGCGAAATGTTTTGAAAGACATTTAAAGGTCCCAAGGCACTGTATTGTCCAAGTGTCAATTCGACCAGAAAGACGGGTAAACCTATGACGAAGACCATAATGATGTAAGGCACGACGAAAGCACCTGCAAAAAAAGAGATAAGTCGTACTTCTGATACTAAATTAATTGAAAATTCGTAAGCGATTTTCTACTCACCTCCCCCGTTTTTGTAGGTCAGGTAAGGAAATCTCCAGACGTTTCCTAAACCCACAGCCGTTCCCAAACACGCTAGAATGAAATCGAATCTTCCTCCCCAATGTCCTCTATCCGGTATTTCTTCTTCCATCAAGTTTTCTTGACTGATCGGATGCCCGTTTCCGTTTTTCTTCTCCATTTTACCTGTTTAGAAAAATTTGAGAAAATTCATAAATAATTTCCTATTTAATATAAAACTTTTACGAATAGGTTAATCTATGTTTTTTACCAAAAAATTAGCACGTAAATTGTAGCCTAACGTATCGAGAGCAACAATTATAACAACTCTTTCCATCAAGCTACCTAACGCGTATAAGTTTATATATATGACTGACGCTTACTATTGGCGCTTATTCATCCCATTACTGTGATACTCTGAAGATTGCGCTGTCGTTTATTAAGGCACTAATGCACGAATATAGCTCTGCATTACAAAGGAAAAACGTACATTAGATTATTCTGTGCATTATATAATATATATATATATATATATACAGTGACTCTCTCATGGTTATTTATTTATTTACATTTATTATAGTATTGAATTCTTTATTTTTAATTTAATACAAGGATATAAACATGGATATAATTATAAAACAATGAAAGGAGTTTTTGAAAAAATACTAAAATCCAGCAATGAACAAAACCCTATACAGCAACAAACAACGGACTGAATTCAAATTGTAGCCATGTTTACATCCTTGTATTATTATAGTATTGAATTCTTTATTTTTAATTTAATACAAGGATATAAACATGGCTATAATTATAAAACAATGAAAGGAGTTTTTGATAAAATACTAAAATCCAGCAATGAACAAAACCCTATACAGCAACAAACAACGGACTGAATTCCGCAACAACGACAACAATACTATACAATAAATTATGACCGGGCCACAACAAATCTAATGAAACGCATAAATAGAGCACACCATCAACAAAAAATCGTATATAAAAGAAATCCAACTATATTTTCTACACTACGGAACGATAAGGATCCAATTAAAGAAATGCAAAAATCTGATATTTATACCATACCAATTTATAATCACACACATCAAAGGCACGAACAGTATATAGGAAGAACAAAAAGAAATCTCTCTATTAGGATAAATGAGTGGTATTTATACCATACCAATTTATAATCACACACATCAAAGGCACAAACAGTATATAGGAAGAACAAAAAGAAATCTCTCTATTAGGATAAATGAACATAAAGCCAGTATAAGATCTAGAAACCTTCAAACAGTTCTAGCAATTAAAGCATACGAAGATGACATCTCAGTAAATTGGAACCAAGCGCATATACTAAAATCAGTTAAAACGCCATTTGGAGCATCAACCATGGAAGCTATTGAAGTTGAACGATATAAACAAAAAACAACAGTTATTAATAATAATCAACCCATATATTTACTAATATCTTGGCGATGGTGTGCGATAAACAATCTATAAAAAATAAAAATACCTTTAAATAAATAATAAATGTAAACTAGCTCATATTAATAATTTATGTACAAAAGTCTATATTTATCTTATGTAATATTATATATTTAATCGATTATATTTTAATATATTTAAATATTTTAAATGTATTCCATTTCCTATGTTCTAAAGCGTTCTGTAGTTTAAAATGTTTCTTTAGAGAGCCATGATTCACAATAAACCCATAAACAATATACACATCGATGTAATTTTATTAAAATGACTTCTCTATTGATCATTTAAATTTGAAAAATATGAAAACTCTTACAGAAAAATTTCTGAATTCAATAAATGATGATTACGAATAAAATTTCAAGTAACTAAATGTCACACGAATGATAGATATTAATGAAAATTCATAATGACTAAGGAATACGAAAAAAATTAAAATTAAAAAATCGGTAAATCATTCAAATTATATGCAAATATATTTTGTGTTTTAGACTTTAGAGCATCATCGCGTGTCAATTTTGTTGTCAGTTTTAAATTAACTCCTTGGAAAGGTATCATTAATTAAAATTGCATCTTCATTTCATTTCTTTTTCTCTCTATTATTCCTGTTTACTGCTGTATCATTATTAATTTAGTTACATCCTACGCATTTTCACTAAATGTCTGCAAAATAAATCAAATTTTTTTCGATCTTTAAATTTCTACTCGTACCTATGCGCAAAGTCGAGGAAAAAATTACAATGCAGACTATTATTATTATTATTATTATTAACTGAAGAATAATAATAAAATATTTAGTAAACAAAACTGCTAAAATTTTTTGAATACGATCACAAGCAACATATTCAAACAGAAGTATAAATGTTACAATTTAGCTTTAAAAAAATAATAAATAAATAAAAAACTATTTTTCATGATTTAAAAGCTTATACAATACATTATTTATGTTATTTTTTCTTTTCAATATTTTTATGTAACCGTTGAATAAAGATGTTATTAGAAAAACAAGCTTTATTATTAGATTATTTGTGTTTGGGAATGAAAGATAAATAACATTTTCCTATCATAAATAATTGATGACTGAATTAGAACCTTCTATAAATGCAAATTCGAATACCAACTTTTCTTACGCTAGTTTCACAATTTCCCAATCCTGAATTGATATTGATGAGTTGTCGAATTTTCCCCATTAAATTACCATAATCAAACTCTTCGACCAATCAAGTCTGATTATTTGAAATTTGAAAGTAGACGACGAAAGTCTGGAGGCTAATAATGTTTTACTATTTCTCGTACTGTCAATAAGTTCTATGATTAATCAAAGAAATAGAGAAAAATAATACAGAATAATTAAATTTATATTAATAAAAATATTCAAATTTACATTGACAAAGAGCTATTATTGTTTTTTTCCTTAATGAATATTATTTTTCAATTTTTTCGATAATAATTATAAAATTTATACTAAATCAACTGTAAATAAGAATATTTTATGCGATACATTTCAAAAATCTTAATATCCTATTTATAAAAAAAAAATAATTCTTTCGTGAATGGAAATTGAAGCAAAATATATAGATTAATGTGAATAACGTTTTATAATTTCCATTTTTCTATTGATATAAAAATTATTAGATTTTCAGATCATCAAATATTTCCTTTTTATTTTATAGTTCAAACAATAAATTTCGTTCCTTAACTTTAAACGGAATCGACTTAAGTCAGCTGAAATCTATATTTCTTTACGAGAGAGCACATTTGAATAATGAATATATTATTGAAAATATATCAATTTACTGAAAGTTTTATACAGTATTTATATTCAATTTGAATCAATAATTAATGAATTAAAATAATCAATAATAATATTATAATAGATGATTATTTTCAAGTTATTTATTTAATATTTTTAATGTATAGATTGTAAATTAACAATTTGATTTATTTAAATTTTTATTTATTGAATGCTTATAAAAATTCTAGTTTTCTTATAAATTATTCTAAATTATGCAGTGCTGAAAGAACTAATCGCCTATTTTCGGAACGAGCTTTTTATTTTGGAATGATTAGATAAACAAAATTAAAAACATGTCATAAAAGTCATTTAAAATGATATAATCTGTGTGTTGAATGTCATAAAAAATCTATTAAATAGTTCAATAGTTACTACAGAGAAACTTCTAAAGTTTGAAGTCCCGCGCTATTTTTTAAACAATTGAAGCTAAAGTTCTAATTAATATGTTATCGAAATCATCTTCAACGACTCAATTATCCTGCTAAAATTTCTTAAAAATTTAACAAATGGTACTCAGAAGCAGGGCCGGATTTACCAATAGGCCGACTAGGCCGCGTCCTAGGGCCCCAAAACTATCAATCAGTTTTCAACTTTTATAAACTTTTAATAAGAAAAAATGAGTTTTTATTAAAATGCTAAATAAAAAGTAAAATTTTAAAGGTTCCTTATAAGTTATAATGAGCCTTTAAAAAGACGTAGCTGATTTGAATTTTTAGGGGCCCCAAAGCCTTGCTCTTCATAGAGCCCCTAAAACTGCAGATCCGGCTCTGCTCAGAAGCTTGAACGACTACAATTATTAAGCAGTTGAAGTTAAGGTTAAATGATGCGGATCAAGGTTATCTTTAATGGGAAAACATCATAACCAAATTTTATGAAAATATACTGATAAGTATAAGATACTAATTAGTTCAAAAGTCATAAGTGGGAGATGCACATTTAGAACGACAACATGACTTAATTATATATTCAGTATATACAATACTTGATATGCAGTTTCAAACAGTTTTTTTTTTAAAAACTGTTAAAAAAAAAGCAATCTGTTTGAAAGTAAATTGCTAGATGATTCTGTATTTAATTGTTTTATAAATTTCATGAATAAGTTTACTGAAATAAATGCTTAATGAGAAAATTATCCAATTTATCTATAGCGAGAAAATTATTCGTTCTCTATCAATTTAAACCATTTTGTAAAAATCAGAAAGAAATGAAAATGAAAAAGGAATGATATTATTAATGCTTTTAATAAATTCCATTAATAATTAATGAAAGCAAAATATTTAAAATTTCATTTGATAAAACAATATCGATTGCTAAATATCCAAACTTAATAATATTCAATTATTACCTCTATATAGGTTTATAATTTAGATTAATTTATCATAAATAATTAAACTTTTACTTGTAGAAAATAACATTATAGTAATTTTTTACAAAACGATTTAAAAAATCAAATAAATATATAGTAGCTTGATATCTTTCACGAGTGTTTAAATATTTTCAAATATAGAACTTTTAACATTTTTGACGGCCGCCATCTTATAACTGGATCACGTAGAGACTTCAAAATTAACGATATAAAAAAAGGAAATATTTAAAAACTAATGTAATGTGTAATGTTTATATCATGAATTATTTTAAGAGATCTCACAACAGACAGACAATAAATATGATTACATAAATACTATTAAATTAAAAAATGTTTCTTTTTATATTAACAATACTATTTATTATCTGCGTCTAATTTTAAAGATATTGACGTTTTAACGTTTCAAATAGATGCCAGTTTTTAAGCATTGTTTGAAATATCGCATGACTCTCAAAATAATAAACATGTACCTTTGATAATAATAAATGTTCTACTAAAATTTGAACGTTCTGCTCTGTTTGATTTTCGAGATATCTTACAAATAAGATAACTATATTTTTAAATTTTTTTAAGCTATACTGAGGAGTTCAAAGAGCTCTATATAACTTTGTTTGAATATATAAAACTGGTTTACCATTTAACAAGCAATTAATAAAAATTTTATAATGGAAAATAATATTTTCTCTAAACGAAAATAGCTTATGAATTAGAGCATTTGCTTTTTTTTGAAGGATCTGGGTTCAAATCCGGGTTCTTCATCTCCAGTTTTTCAGGAGGAGTTTTGGGCTCGGTCCATCTTTCAATTTTCCGATTGTTTCCACTATAGTGGGGTCGGTCATAGGTTTTAGCCAGCTTGTGGTGTGGGCCAAGTATAGAATATCCCAAGTGTGATATGGTGGATTAACTAACCTAATTTAATCTTAACGAAAATAACGTTATCAAATTCAAAATAATAAACTAAAATGAGTTAAGTGAATGATCAAAGCAAGAAACAAATTAAGATTTCAGACAATTTAATAATATATGCAAACATTAAAATGATATGTTTAGTTTAATAAATATGTGTTAGCAAATGAAATCGAAAATTTGTATTGATACATGAACTACATTCGTAAGTCTAAAATTCAATTCTAAGTAAAGCTTTAACTATGAAAGTTATCATATAGTCAAAATAATAATTACATTTAACAGTGTTTATTGTATCTCAATCTTGCACAAAATTAAATAAAATCAAATTATACGTGATTATTGCAGTATTCTCATCAAATAAAAATAATTTTCAAAAATTCACAAACTTCGAAAATTTTCTTCAAAAGGATTCATTTAAGGATTATATAAGGAAACAAATTAAATTATGTTCATTCTCTTCATTAATATAATTAATTTCAGTTCTTTTCAGATGGAAATATGTGTTAATTATTAATAATGTTTCGTTATATGAAGGAGTAGAAAAGAGCTGTATTGTAGAACTTTTGTACTTCTAAAGTAACTTGGAAACAGTTGCTCCAGAAGTTTCATGTATAAGTCAGTATTAGATTTGCTTTTATCATCGAAATGAAATAAGTCATTTCTAGTAACGACTACAGAGTTAGAGTATTTTTTTTCGATCTTATTGTAGTCATTGAATGTCTTCTGTGGCTCAGTTACAGCTGTTAAAGTTCAATATTTTCGTTTAGGACTATTGGGATTCTGGTTTCGTCTAAAAACATTAATATTAAACTCATAAAACTGAATATATTTCCGAAAATAATTATAATGATTTTCAATGTTGTCTTGGATACTTCTAAAAGCAAGAACGAAGGGCATTAACTTAAAGGAAAAGCGATAAAAGTATGAAATATTGTATATACTAATATTTGAAGGTTGAGATTACCTTATATCTGATACTAAGTTTTTAGTATTATGCTTATTAAAAAATACTAAATTATAATTGCACCTAATCCCACAAATTTTCATCTCATTTACATATAATCGTTATTCGTTATTCATCCAGATGATTTGAAATACTATAATAATAAAATACTAATAATAATAGTTACTATCAGTCTTAAAATTTATTTTATCAAAATATTATCATTGTGAAAAATGTGAACTAAATTAAGAATTCTCTAATTGAATTTTACAGTATGAAGTATCTACTGGATTTTAATTAAATATCATAAATACCCGAAAACGTCCTTTCACTACTTAAACAATAAAAATTAAAACTTACAAATTTTTTAAAACTAAAATAAATGAAAACAATAAAGATGAATAGATGAAAATAAATTAATAAGTTTCTTAAAATAATATTTGTTCATTATAAGCATTAATCTTTAAATTTATTTTTTGAAAATAACATAATATCTAAATACAGTATTGTATATTAGTTTATAGTTAGACTATACAGTTAATGCTGGCTCAAAAGGTTTACACACCTTGACAGCTGACAGTAACTCATTGAAGCGCTTAAAACAGGTTGCAAAATAATATACCCGATTAAAAACATCTAATATGCAAAAATTAAGCAAGCAACTTACCTTTGTAAGAAATTTTTTATAAGTTAGAAGACACTATCTGATTAACATTATTGTTTTATTTTCTTATATCATCAACCAAGTAATTGCATCTAAATTGTAAAAAATATCCTAATTTCTTAGTATTGCACTTGGCTTATTTCTTATGTTAGATATCTTATTGGATATCATTTATTTTTTAGATGAAAAATATTTATATGAGAAAGATGATCTAACCACAATATATTAATACGTTATTATATATGCTCTGTATTTTTAATCTAATTGAATCGATATTTTTAGGAACATTAGGTAATATAAGAAATATTTATATAAAAAATTTATTCGAAATCATTTAAAGCAATGCGACTATAGAATAGTTGAAAAATATGAAAGGATTCCCTGCTCCTTTCATATTTTTCAACTGAAATCTTTAGTTAGCTTTAAACAATAAGAAACATTTGAATTCACAATTTGGTCAAAAATCTGTGAACAATGTAAAGACATTTGCAGAGAAGACAATCAATCTCTTCCGAGCTGAAAATTATGAAAGGATTCCCTGCTCCTTTCATATTTTTCAACTGAAATTTTTAGTTAGCTTTAAACAATAAGAAACATTTGAATTCACAGTTTGGTCAAAAATCTGTGAACAATGTAAAGACATTTGCAGAGAAGACAATCAATCTCTTCCACATCCCTTAATTTTAGTCCAAAACTTTTATTGAGCCAAAATTTTTAGAAGACTAAATGAGTTAGGATAGATTAGATACAGCAAATTAAATTTAGGCAGAAATGATTCCTATAATAAGATACCATATGCTTGGTTTAGTCATTGCTCTTGATTAAATACAATATTTTACTTATCGATTTATTGATTATGTATATACAGCAGTATATTTAATAAAAACTTTTGATGGAAAATAAATCCAATCTTGTTAAGGAATGGATGGCTTGTGTAATATTATTTTTTACTATAGCACTTTCAAATTTTGGTGCCTTAATAGTTTGATGTCCTGAATCAGTGTCTATTGGCTTATGTTTTGCTCTAAGCGTGAGCCTGGCTCAGGATATCAAACTGATAAAGGCGTAATTCAAAAATTATAATAGTCTAAAATGATGATCCTGAAACTTTTTAATCATGCATTCCTTAATCAGTGAAGAAAAATAGCATGTTTCTAGAATAACCGCACACCAAACAACAAGCATGTTTTATGACAAGCAAAAAACGCTCATCTCTAAAAATTTTTTACGTACCCCTAGAGGTCCGAGCATCATACTATAGAGATCACTAGTTTAAAATTCTAGCAATTATGCTATTTATGATTCTTGAATGATTTAAGGATTCTTAATAGAAATTTCACATTATAAAAATTAAAAGATATTTTTTTTTTAACTTTGAGAGTCAATAATTTATTTAAAAGATGATTATTGTAAACAAATATTAATATAACATTTCATTTTAAATTATTTTTCATAAAATTAAATATTATATTTATATGATGATTTTCTGACTATTATGTATTTATATACATAATATTTTGTTATCTATATATTTATATAGATGATAAAATATTTATTTTTTACGTGAAAATATTCTAAATATTGAATATTAACGAAAATTTCTATGTGAATATATATATATAAAACATTATGGTATAAAATCTAAATGAGTAAATAAACTAGATTGATAATGATATTAACAATTTATAGAAGTATCGATAATAATAAAATAAAGACAATTATAAAATATCATCAGCCTGATTGCAGAATTGATACTCGTTGTAGTACAAAAATAAATTTGACAATCTCATTTCTTTAAAAGCTTTTAAGATAAATGAAAACATTTATTAAAAACATCAGAAGATTTAAAGAAGAAAATGAAATGCTTAAAAATTGAAATAAAAAGTTGCTTTTAAGTTGTAATTGGAAAAAATGAAGATGCAAATTTATCGAGATTCAGCATATACGATTCAAATAATAATCATGAAAATATATACAGTATATGTTATATACTATGTTAAATTGAGTAAAATTCACAAGACTTTTGAGTATTTTTTGGAAGAAAATGCGAAATCTCTTATTTCACGAACCGAAAATCATAAATAACTTTAAAAATATTATAAAGGTATAGTGAAAAAGATAAAAAAAACAGTTGTTAATCAAATATTTAAAAAAAAAAAAACATTCTTAATTGACCTAAAAATATAGGTATAACTTTGCATATAAAGAGTAATAAAGGTATAGTGAAAAAGATAAAAAAAAAACAGTTGTTAATCAAATATTTAAAAAAAAAAACATTCTTAATTGACCTAAAAATATAGGTATAACTTTGCATATAAAGAGTCTGCATCGGGGGTTCTTAACCGGAGGTATCCATACCCCAAACGGTATGGGAACCAAATGCTGGGGTATGGGACTCGATCTCTAAAGTACAGTAAATTGAAGTTGTTGACATATTTGAAAGTCATACTGGCAACTAATATAAGGAATGGTAATGATTATTTCGACAGTCAAATGAAGGGGGTATGGGACCATTAGATAATCCATTGGAGGTCTGGAGTCCTAAAAAGATTAAGAACCCCTAGTCTACATTAATATATATAAATGCTGTAATTTATAGAACTGTAAGTAGATTTAAATCAATTTATTATTGAATTCTTTACAGATACGCATATCTTGAACGTAAACAATCTACATTATCAATGGAACTAAAATACAATAGTTTATTATTAATAATACAGTATTCAGATTAATTATGAATTGAAAAATCATAATATCTAATGAATATTTAAAAAAATATAATATTCAATATGGATATTTTAGAATAATTTCAATAAATATTGAAAGAGATCTAAAATTTCATACGTAAGAAGCACTGTAATTCTGAAAAGAATTAATTGTATACTTCAATAAGTATCCGCCATTTTGAAATTATTAAAGGTGTGTAGTTCAATAGTGTCAAAAATAATTTTCAATTTCATGACTTCCGAATTTTTTTAAAAAATCTTTTATTAGAGAGAGGTTCCATAAATGTGAACATCTGTCATTTTTAAATAATTGAAACTGCAAGATTAATAGATGAAGATCATCTTCGATGGTATGATCTTTCTTCTAAGTTTTATGAGAATTCAGAAATTCATTCTAAGCATATTAAAAAGATATCTTAGAAATTTGAATATGCATTATTTTTTAAACGTTATTTAAAGTCAATTATGTGGTTAAAAAATGCAACATCATTTCATCTTAGATGACACACTCAATTCTATAAAAATCTACTTATTCGTTCAAAAATTATTAGTGGGGAATATACACGAAGATAGCATTGTGATCTTATAAACCTCTTTCCTTCCGAAAGTAGACTAAAAAGCATTATCTTTAAAATATGAAATAGTAACATATAAAGTAAGAACAAGAACTGTAAACAAATTTCTAATACTGTACTATTATGGATAAACAGCATCTTTTTAGAAGCTTCATTTATTATTTTGATTCAAAACAGCTATTACAATAGAAACTTAATGAATTTTCTCGATTTTAATTAATAAAAAAATGAAATTCAGCTTGAAAAATTGTTATAGACTATAATTATAATTTAATTAATTTTATTGACAAAATAAACTATTATCATGACAAAAAAAATGTGTCTAGGCTATATTTATATTAAGATTTCATAACATTAAACAATAGACTTTCACAATTTGATAAAACTCATATAAGCTGGAACTAAATCTCTCTATGAAGATCTTTATATCGAAGTATGAATTCCATATAATAAGTACTCATACCTGTAACTGGACTTATTATATGGAACCTATATTTTGATATAAAGAAAATAGAAATATGATGTTTTCACAAAAAGTAGTATTCAATATACAAGATTCGTTTTGTACTTTGATAAACTTGAGTTGTTAGAAATTTAGTCAAGTTATGGATGGAAATCTAGTCAATTATGAATTATGGTCTGAATTCTTATAATACTGTATATTTTATTAAACAGATTTAATAATCAAATAAAAATATTAATTTGAAATTTCATTTTGATGAATTATGACTTTGCAATATATTAAAATTAAATAAAATTTTATAAAAATATTGTATAAGTAATCATACTATATATTTTTGTCTTTCATGGCTGAAAAGTTCAGAATTGTTTTATTTAACGTATAAAAAATAATTAAATATAAAACTAGTATTAAATAAACAAAATTCGATATTTTCAACAAAATATTGTAGCCCAGCCATTTCCCAAAGATCATTTAATATTAAATATTTTAGATACCAGTTACTCTTTTGTATCTCTTCCCATGAAAATATCTTTGTAAATATTTTAGTAACAATCTTTTCTAAAATTAACTTTTTTAGAAACTTTGTATGTAAGTTCTTTTCTATTTGATTATAAATTAATTTAAACTTTCTAAATAAAGATTTTTATTTTTAATAAAAATTTAATTTTTTTAAAAATTTATTTAAACTTTCTAAATAAAGATTTTTTTATATATAAATATTGTATAATAGAGCATGCTTTCTGTAAGTTAAATTTGTGTTTGATGTAAAATAAATAAATAAATAAATAAATAGTCAAATTTCCTATTTTAGTATGAATAGGTGTTATAAAAGATTATCGTTAGAAAGATTGTGCTTTTTAAA
Organism: Olivierus martensii; assembly: GCA_000484575.1. Taxonomy (NCBI): domain Eukaryota; kingdom Metazoa; phylum Arthropoda; class Arachnida; order Scorpiones; family Buthidae; genus Olivierus; species Olivierus martensii. The sequence goes on from AYEL01045282.1 coordinate 20,722, forward strand.
ATTTTCCTAGTAAATTACTTATCGAGTTATCTATAAAATATTCTATAGTATATTGAAATTTTATATCAGAACAGTTTTAAAATATTAAATTTATTCTTTTATAAATTTTTTAATACTATAGCTCAAAGTTTTATTTCTGACGTTAGAAATTTTCTAGTAAATTAAAGTTACCTAGTTATTTATAAAATGGCCGTATAGTATTTTTGGAATTTTATCAATAAATATTTGAGATGAGAAAAATAGCATTTCTTTATCTGTCTTTATATTTTCCAGTACATATGAACTATTCTCTTATAATTTTTTTAAATTTTATATTATTTATTGCTTTTAAAATAATAAAATTTTTCAAAAAAAAACCTCAGAAGCGATATGACCAGCATAGGTATTACTCACTTTAAAATGGTTTTTTTCTTAGAATAGTTTTAAAAGGCACCATTTCATTTTCTGTAGGTCTTGATATATTGATGGTCTCTTTACTTACGTTTAAAGTGCCTTCAAATCTTACAGCAGAAAAAAAAATAATAAATTTAAAAAAGTATATACTGGACTTCAGAAATATCCAAGTACACTAAAGTTTTTTTTTTTATTTTCTTACACACGTAAACACAGTAGAATAAAAATACCAGTTTAATAATAATAAAAAACACAACTTATTTACTATTTTCTATATACTGTAATTTTGTCACGGATGTAAAATTGAAACTTTTGTTTGGAAAAAAATGCCAAACATATATAAAGTTTTAAATGCTAAATCATTAAAAATATAACGCATTTTATTTCAAAAGTTTCATTGAAATGTTAAAAATATATGCATACAATATTAAATAAAGATAACATTTTAAAAGAAGTGATAAAGTAAAATGCTTCAGCATTCGAAGAGATGACTATATACAGTATATGTGTGTGTGTGTGTGTTGAAGCAACTTTTATATCTCGAAATCTCTTGAAATATTTATTATTAATGCGTTGCAAGTAGAAAATAGTATTCTTGCAGTTGTATTTAAAAAACTGAAAGTAGAAAACAATAGTTTATCCTTTAATTTATTCATGATGTTTACTTTTATAATATATATGTGTGTGTGTAATTTATCACTAGTCGTTAATATATTAATAAAATAGTAATGCTGCAATTATATATTATTGGCAGTATATATATTATCACAAAGCATCATAACTTAAATTTTTTTTTCGTTTTATTTTAAGGAAATATCAGAAGCAGTTTTAAAGTAAAATATAAGACCAGGTTTTATATTTTCGGATAAAATTCAGCTGAGAATCAATAGTTTCACGTATAACTTTTGAAACGTCAAAAATCGCCCTGACAACAGCCCTTAAATGTAAACAGGAAAGCTATTATATCAGATGAAAAATGATAATAGACAGGAACGTAAGTAATATCTTGAAAAGCAAAATTTCACGTCGTAAATAACGTATTCATCTGCAGTTCGTTTAGAGGTTATTATTTATCATCTATAGAAGAAAGCTAACATCAGAAGAAAGTTGATATTTTTTATACTGGATATCCAAAATAAATGGATTATGAAAATAACTATTGAATAGTTTTATTTTTCCTTAGAGACAATAACTTTCCTACTGGCATTAAAGATTATTTTTTTGATGTTTGAAAAATAAAACATTTTTAAACATCAATAAAAAAAATTATTTTCGATATTTTGAACAGAAATCTGAAAGATGATCTCTCGTTTTTCCATAAAAGTATTTTTGTATGTTTTCTAAAGTTAAGCAAGATATCTTAGATCATAATGTTAGATGACTCGCCCTATTTATAATCAACAACATCATCTAATTTGCATAATATAGGATTAATATCATTGTTGGGTACGAGATAGAATGGTTTTTTTTATTTCAAACATAAAAATCTATATGACATTGTTACTATAGATTCCAATTCTTATTGTTGAACATAAAAACTAGAATAGTCCAAATATGAACGCTACAGGAAGGAAAAGTTATCTATATTGATGTTAAAGGAACCTTTAATATATGTTCTGATCAAGTATAAAACTGTAAATAATTTTAGTCAGATTCAGTAGATTATTATGTTTATACTTGTTTCAGGGATTTTACAATTCAGGAATTCAGTTATACCTGTATAATACGAGCACTAGCGTATAGCTGTAAATATTGCAAGATATATAGAGAAAGACATAATAGTTTTTGTATTACAGTTACGAAACTAATAAATAATAAATATAAACACCAATTCAATATCTTTGTCTATCTTTATTATGCATGATGTTGTCAATAGTATTAAAGAATATTCTGTTCTTGATCAAATTCATACTTTTATCATGAATTTGCTAAAAATATTAATGAGATAAGCAGACAACCATATGATTATAACTATACTGAATATTCTGAATTGTAGACTCTTTAATAGTAAATATTATCTACTTACTTATTTTATCGATACTTTCGATAATATTGATAAAAAAGTGAATACTGTACATCGATGTCAAAAAATTTTTTAATTTTTTTAATTACTATATTTTTTAACAATTAACAGATATAACAAAATAATATATATTTTTTTCAATTCAGATAATTTAAGCAATGCACTCTTAACTTACGAAAGATATTCATATTATGTTACCAACAACTCATAATTTGAAATAATAGAAAAATAAAAATAAATTAAGAAGCAGTAATAATTTAATTTTTTCCAATATCTTATAGACTGAATTAATAATTAAAAAATGCATTTCATGTATTAAATAAATCTAATTTTAAAGGAAACTTAAAAAGATTTTTCCAGATAATCTCAGTAGTATGATAAAATTAGTTAAATACAGTATTGTATCTATGTTCGAAATTTCTTATTGAAACTGTTTTGCAAAATATTCGAAGTGTATTTTGCAATAAACTTTATAAACAAACATAATTTTTCCTTCAAGGAGCAATATGGTGAGCTTTAAAGCAAATAATCATAAGTTTTCGCAACTACTGCCTTTTGTTTGCAGTTTAATATTCAAAATTTAATCAAGTTATATATATAAAGTATAAAAACAGATCTATTTTAATAAAGTCTAGATTTTTGTATCAACTTACATAACTTTTTCTTCTCTACAATATGTAATGTTACGTTCAATAACGTGTACAGTTTTAAAGAACCATTTTATCGCAACTGAAACAATTTTTTAGGTTTTCTTCTTAAATTTTAATGTTTGAAACAGAAAACGTGTTCTGTAGTATACTTCAGGGACACGTTTACAGAACTTTTATCATCAAAATGTTCGCGTACAAAATTACAGCAATAGAATTTAAAATATCAAATTCATAGATTATATTCGATATCAAAGTTATTATAATGTGCAGAAATAAAATACCACCTGAAGAAAAAATTCTTTAAAGTTTTAAAGTTTAAACATTAGTTTTAAAATGTTTCTTAGTTGAATGCTCCAATTTTCAAGAATACGTTACAAATATTTTGGTGATTTTAACGCTTCTTTATAACGCTTTTCATTTTAATATCATTTTTATGATACATAAAAATGATATTAAAATTATGCCCCTAGTTACAGTTAAAATCTTTGTTTGTCGAAATAAGATATTTATTACAAAAAATAAATGCTGTTTTCTACATTCTTTTACTCTTAATAATTCTTTCTAAATCACTTGTAGAATTAAATTAAGAGTTATTAATTTTTAGTCATAAAAATTATAAAAACATAGTAAATTTTTCAAATAAGAGTAATTTTATGAGTTTCTTACCTTTCTTATATATTTTTTACCTGAAAAAAATATTGTAATCTCATATAAAAAAACAAATGCTAGATATTCTGATCTTAGATGAGTTTTTATGTTTATTGTTTCATATAAGAAATCAATATCATGAGAAACGAATTTATCATATAGTCTGATGATATTAGAAACATAAGCAGAAAAAAATGCTTATTCTTCTTTGTTTAGTTCCAACAGAGACATATTAATATAAATGTTTGCCATACATATTAAGGCAAAAAAAAAGAAATGCATGAATTTGTTATCCTAACTTTAACATTGTCATAATAAAATTCTGAACAGTCAAATATTTGAAAGTTCTTACCTTTTTTTGCTCGAAATGGTTACAATTTCTCAGATCTATAAAACCTATCTTGTAAATGTAACTTGTTTATAGCTTTACCTAACAACTATAAAATGGATATCTTACTTCAAACCGAAACATTAGAATTTGTAGCAAAAGTTGCGAATTTAATATAATTTTTTTTCCTCTTTTCCTTTCATATAAAACATTCTGTTTTCATTTTCATTTAGGCAAAGATTTTTTTAAATTATAAGGATTACAAATGTCTCTTTTTAAAAATTTTATCATAATTCAATAAAGAAATATTAATTTGGCCAATCAAAATATATCAAAGCAAAAAAAAATTAGTAAATAATACGAAGAAAAAATATTTATTCAAAGGAATTATTTTTTTAATTAACTAACATATTGTTCTTTATTAAATTCTATTTTGGGAAATATTAATTGGTCATAAATATTCTTCACAAGTTAAAAAATATCATTTTATTGATTGCTTTTTAAGTAAGAACAATTGTTTTATTTTTGGACTAATTAAATATAACGATTAAAGAAACATCTTTATGTAACCGTATAGCCAGAAGGGCTTTCAAGAAAGTAGATAAGAGCAAAAATTGTACAGCCAGTCAGTTTTATGCATACTGTCTCCAAACAGATGCTCTTGACAACTTGAGTCAATATGTGACAACTGACATTGACTGTCGTTTCTCGATGTCCTTCTGAATTCAAATATTTTTAGTTTCCAATGTATTGATTTCTTTCGAGTGGTTCATTGCTGATATCAGCACGCGATGATCCTCCTCCTTTTTCCAATCTTCAGAAAGATTGTGAATTTAAATATCTCCTTTTGCATAATAAACAGTAGTTTATATTGAAAAATGCTGATTTGGAGAATGTAGTGAAATTTTATTTTGTTCTTTTCGTGAATATATTGGAAAATTAATTTGGGTGAGTTTATTTATTTAATTGCCTTAAAGGATTAAAAATTCGATGAGCACGATTTCATAATTAAATTGGTAATATGTGTTACTTTCAAGTAATACTAATTTTATAAAGGTTTTAAAGAAAAAGAAAAGAATATTTTAAAACTTTTCAGACGAATTCCGAATGTCACAAGTTTTAAAATATTCTTTTCTTCTCTTTAAAACTCGTATTGTCGTTAAAGTTGCATACGTCTATTTTTCAAATTTATAGGAATTTTCATGCATCGATAAATGTGAATTTCATTCGTGAAATTAAAAAAAAAAAAGTGTATTGATTTTCTGAATCTTCTTTAAAAATCCTATTATAGTTTTAAGCAATCTTGTATAAAAAATCCCAAAGAAATAAATTACCCCATCGTTCATTCCATTCAAATATATTTTGTAAAATTATTAAAGATGTGTTTGGCTTGCTATAGGTTCATCTATATTATTTAGTTTTATGTAGTTTCTGTCTTTTTGTTTTATTTTATATTTCTTTCAATGTAATTTTTGTACCCCCTAATCTACAGGGGTCCTCCTTAATTGTTTAAAAAACATTATTATTATTATTATTACATATTTTGTAAAATTAAATGTAGAAATATCATACATTGAATTAATTTTTAAAAATAGTATGTAATTAATCTTTCATTTACCAGTATCTAAAATAAAAATTTATTTTTAAAATATTTTAACAAATGCAATGTAATACTGCTGTTTAGATTAATGTAATTTTTATTATAAAAAACACAGATATATATTACAAAATGCATTATTTATTAATTAAATTTATAATACAGAAATAAAATAATTTTTTTTTTCTATTAGATAATTATATTATACAAAAGTAAAAAAGGAAACAAAACTGTAATGCATCACTATCCTTTTCTTAATGGATTTTATTCTTTCTCGAAGTAAATGTTACTAATGTAATTTTTATTATTTTTACTTTTTTTTATTAACTTTTGCTAGTTATTAATATTGAAATCTAAATTCAAAGAGATCTATTTTTATAATTTTCATATAGTAAAGCGTGTGGTTTTAATTAAAAGTGATTTTTTCTTGAATAAATATTTTACTATGGAAAAATGCAGCTGTTGCTGCTTGTTTCCAATGTTAAAAGCTTAAAAAGAAACCATGCGTGTGATAATAAAACAAATTGTCAGCACGGAAAATGAATGGTTAACTGGTCGCTAATTTTTCTGACACCTCAATCTGATTTTATTGTAAATACTGAAGCCAAGTAATTTAAGAACCACGATTTATTATAAAACAATGAAGACATTCGATCATTTTTCTTTCGCATTAAATCCAGAATTTTAAAAAATATTTTAGAAACAATTTTTAAGTTTAAAATTTCGAAGAATCGATATTATTATTATTATTTACAGTTTACATCCATATGTATAAATTGTCGAATAATTTTTTATTTATGTGCTTTAATTTAAAGTCTAAAAATACATAAATAATAATTATTTTTACTTAGTTGAACCAACAAAAACATTACAAACGTAGAGTTAAAATAAAAATAATCAGTTCAGACACAAAAGAATTATTATTATTTTTGAAAAAAAAAAAATATGATGAATATTCTTTCTGAAGTTGTTGTAAGACCACAAACAAGTTGAGATGTCTTTAAAATTTTTAATATAAAATATGCAAACAAAAAAAAAACGAAAAGTAGAAAATGATATAGGAGCTCTTCTTACATTTTCTACTTTCTAACAAATAATAACGATGGTTCTATATAAAAATTGAAAGGAAACAAATGCCATCTTATATAACTTTACTTCATCAATTTACCTTGTGTAGAGTATTTATAACATATAAATTGGATTCACATAAATGGTTATGAAAGTTTAGATGCGATATATAATAAAAACCCTTCTATATTCCAAATTACTGTATTGAGAAGTGTTGGAAATGTTACAGTATAAGTGACTATGATTGAAGTAAACTGCAACCATGATCTGATATATATTTAATATCACAAATCTCGGAAAGTAATTTGATAAGTCTAGAAAATAGCAATATCAAAAGTGATCTAATGTTAGACTTATACTACATTTTAAATATAAAAGTTGAGTAATGTTTTGTTCATTATTTTTATTGGCACATCCTTTTAACTCAGCCATCTCATTAACTTTATCCAAGAAGTTTAGAGGAGAAAATAGATTGCTTTGTAATTAATTTAAGATACGAACTTTATTTGAAAATTTATTATTTTTATTTTTAATTATTCTGCGTTTATTTTCTTCAAATCTTATTATTCGTTTAATATAAATATTGCACAGCGGGTAAACTCGTTTCCAACAAACAACTCGGTATTTGAAACTAGTAGAGTTATCAAAACAACAATGGTGATTTTAAGTGTTTTGACAAAATTATATGAGATTTTATTACAAACAATCTTGACCATCTGTATTACATTGCAGATTTTGAAGCGTGGATGATGTCATTTATTCCTTTGATAGCAAAAATTTTCAAATTATCGTGTATACATATATACAGGGATAGTTAGCCAATAATTAATCGTATAATTTTACGTTTAGCCAATTAAAATTATGATTCGAAAAGGTTATTGGCTTTTTTTAACATAAAAATTGCAAACCAACCAATGAGCAATTTTTTAACAGCAAAATCACTCATTTTTTGAACAGGAATGTTGCACAAACAGATGCAAAAGGTCTTTTTTTTTTGTCTAAACAAATTTTTAATTCGTAAATATATAAAGATTATATTATTTGTTTTAATATTTATGAAATATTTTTACAGTTTACATATCTGATAACGTGTTTTTATCTAGTTATAAATTATGAAATTTTTAATTAAAAATTATAAATAATGGAAGACTAGAGACAATTTTTTTTTTCAATGAATAATATACCGGAATTTTTTCCCCTATTCAATCAATTCCGAAACGGTTTGTTTTTGAACGTGAAATCAATTATAAAAAACAAAATTTACCGTTTTTAAAAAATTAATTTATAAAAATATTAATATAAAATTTAATAATTTAATAATAAATAAAACTAAAATAATTTATTCATGCAGATAACGTTTCGTAACGAAATTTTTATCAAAACTAAATAGCAATTATTAAGAATTTATGGCTTTCACATGTAGCCATTATTATTTAAAATTGATAATTATTTTGATCAATTAAAAAATTTTAATCAACGAAATAATTACCGATTTAAAAATCAAGATCATTAAATCTTGTACTTCGCGTCATCTGGTGGTAGAAATCGAAAGTTTTTCGTTTATAATTTCGATCAAATTATTTTGATAATTGAAATTAAAATAAGTTTAATATTCTAATATATTAAATGTACAAATAACGATTTTTAATTAGCAATCGAGCTATAATTTTTAAGTAATATTTAAAAAAAGTTTTTTTGTTTTATATTAAAAATATTTTTTTCCTAATTTTTGTCTTTAGATAATATCAAAATATTAATTTTCTCAATAAGAAATGATCACGATGTTAATTAGTAAAATGAAACAACTTTCTTGAAACCTGAGAATGATAACTTCATAGAAAATTAAATTTGCTAGAGCTGGTTTGTGGAAATTCAACTTAAGACTGAAATTATATTTTCATAATTGTAGGATAGCGTGTTCTGAATCAAGAAATTAACTAATATTCTTGATATAAACAAATCCTTTTTTAATCTTGATAAGGATCGTTCTCAAAACAATTTTAAGTAAATTAAGTAACAGTAAGCATAATTGTTAAAGCTTCAGTCGTTAGATACAGAATGTTAGAAATATATGTTTAAAAATATATAAACTTGACATATGTTTATGGATCTTATATAATAAATAATATTTTTAACACATAACATAAATTTGAATTTCCAATATCCATCTAAGAAAGCTGGAAATGTGGAAGTTGTTGATAATATACAGTTTTGGATAATGTTAATAAGTATCTAGTACATAAATTTGAATTTCCAGTATCCATCTAAGAAAACTGGAAATGTGGAAGTTGTTGATAATATACAGTTTTGGATAATGTTAATAAGTATCTAGTGTTAGACCTGTTCCAATCAGTTAAAACTAGTTTATCTCGTTTCCGAAATTTTTCTTTTATGAAATCACATAGCCATGATTCCCATTTTTCAATCTGTCAAAGTATTCGATGATTAAAAAAATAACACGATCGTGCTCAAACTTCGAACATCAACATTGCTAAAGTTAAAAGTCAGGTCTATTGCCTGATGAAAAATAAATTCATTACCATGTTTGAATTAACTCCAACTTTTTGAAGATGATCTAATTGAACATAATATATGTCTAGTTTATATATATATAAAAATTTTAAGGTGATTTCTTAGATAGAAAATATCAAATAATTTTTCGCGTCACGTACTTTAACTTCTATTTTTTTACGTCTTCAACAAGTAAATTCGCTATTATTATTCTATAAGAAGATTGTTTTCAACAGATACTGTTCGAATACTAGCCATCAATATGTTGCACAGCGTATCAGCTTATACTTACAGTGGCTTTTGTACTTACGGAATTTATCTTCGTTGGATTATAATTCCGTAAATCCTACGATACAAAATTCGAACGTAAAAAATGTAATTCCGTTATTTTTTTTACTATATTTTCCTGAAATTTTAGAAAAAAAATAAAATTATTAAAAATTAAAAATTAAAAAGTAAAATAAAATGTTTTACTAAACAAATGTGTTGTTTTAATCTATATATATTATTTTTGTAAATAAAAAACAAATTCGATAATAGTAGCGACTACTTTTAAAGAGTTTTGAAAAAAAAAACTCTTTAAAAGTAGAGGCTTACTCTTTAAAGGTATTAGTAGTGAAAAAATAAACTCAGTCAAGTGATAATAGATAATGAAAAGAGGAACATCAAAAAAAAGAGGAAAAAAAAAAACTGTGTGTAATTTCTAATTGGCAGTTGAGATGTTTCGTTCTATTTTTATCGAAATTAATTAACGATAAACGATTTTACTTCTTACTTCTCTGAATTTTCTCTACTAAATATATTCTCTCCCCTTGTTATAAATTCGAATTATTCCTTCGTATGATCTATTAAAATATTATCTACCTGGAAATGATATATTATAAAAATTTAAGTAGTATATTATGTAAATTGGAGATATTTTGCGACTCTATAATGTCTATTTTTTGTCTAAATTTTAAAATAGTAGAAGGAATACAGATAGGATAAGAGAGATTTATACAGAAGAGTGAGACTAATCAGATTTATTTTAAAATTGATAAATATTTTACTCCTTATTGAAACTTTGATCATTTATATTACTTATATTGCATTCGCAATATTCAGCAGACTAGAAATACGACAACCATATAGACTTGAAATATGAACTTTAGTAAAAAGAAAATTTATTTTTATTTTTTCAACATCCATACAAATTGAAATAAAATTATTTTGCGCTTAACTGATTAAAAATTTCTTATTACAATTAATCTAAAAATAAAAATTTAATCCTAATTAATTATTTTTTTATATAAATCTCTTTTTAATTACATTTAATCCAAGTTTATTATGTAAACTGAGGATATAAATTTTAAAACCATTGCTATAAGAGAATGTAAAAAATATAAATAATCATCATGTCAGAATCTTATATAACTTTTAATGTATTCTTGAAAGTCTATATCTGCCTAGTATAGAGTATAAAATATAAAATACACGAACAAATAAATAGAAAAATTAAATAGTCTATGTTTAAAATTTAAATGGAATTAAAGTATAAATGAATCACTAATCTTTAGATTATTGTTGGGAATATTATTAATGAATAATAATCTTAATTGGAATTTTTATTCTACTTTAATTTCATATTTATCTTTAGATTATGAATACAATACTGTACTGTATTTTAAATCTTTGATGTAAAAAATAATAATCGTTACTACTATTGAATAAACAATAAAATTACATAATTATTAAATATATATGCAATAGATTTTTTCGTTGAAACGCTTTCGTTTATGTTTAGCGATAAATAATCAAATTTTCTACAATATTCAACTATTAATGAGTGATTGAGAAATTACGTCAATGATGTTCAGATCAGCTCAAACACACACAAATATTATTTTGAATATAAAATTTATTGTGTAAATGTCGTAAAATTAGATTGTAAACTATTAACTATAGTAAAATGAAAAATGGTGTTGCTCAAAAAAAGCAATAACCATTTTGAGATGTTTAATACAAAAAAAAAACATTTAAAAACGACGAAACTGAAAATTGTCTCCAAAATATGTGATTGGGACTAAGTTACTGGTTTATTTTGATTTCGTCATATTATAAATGACTTATTTAATTTATCATTAAAGAAAACATTCAAATAAAACTTGCAGTTCATTTCTATCAATGATTAAACTATAGAATATTTCATTGTCATAGGTTAAAGATGTGAGGAAAACATCACAGGATTTATATATTAGTCTACTTTATGCTAAAAGTTATAAATAATGTGATGTTTTTATATAATAAATGATCTTTTCTCTCTCTGTGACGTTATAACATTAAATCATAGCTTCTCAAAGTGTAGGTCGCGACCCTATATGGGGTCGCGTAACTAAATTTGGGGCCGCAGAAATTTTAGCAAAACTAAAAAATTTCTGGACGCGCAACGACCAGAAACTTTCCAACACTTTCTGAAATTGCCCTAAACATAATTCTAACATTTTATGCTACGTCATTTTCAGCATTAACGTATATAAAATAAAAAAGGATGTAGAGCTTCTTCAACTCTGCAAAACGTTGAAGAAGCTCTACATCCTACAGTATCAAATATTCATCCAAGATTTAAGTCTATGTAAAAGTAAACAAGTATACCCAGCTCATTAGTATGAATATTTGGCTTGGCTACATCATAATACATGATAAAATCATACATTTTGGGTAAAATTATATTCGTATATATACAAAAGAATTGTTTTCGAATATATTTTCTTTATGATTTATTAACAGCAAATGTTTAATTCGTATTCCTAGTTTTTTTTTTGCATATTTAACACACCTTTCCAATCTGGAAGATTACTAAGGGGCGGAGCCAGTTCAAACCATGAGCTGCATCCACACCCGTGGAGGGGAGCCGGATAGTGAAGGACGGATGATGGATCCGGCCCGGCACCCCGAAAAACTTGTCAGGAGATACCAGACCCGGGACGGGAACCCGGGTCTTCCTGCGTGGCACGCTAACAGCGTTATCACTCGGCCATCCGGCCCGTATTCCTAATTTATATACCCAGGGTCGCGAAAATATTTGCTCGGGTAAAAGAGGTCGCAAAGTGGAAAAGTTTGAGAAGCCCTGCATTATATGATTAAAATATATAGTAATCCATTTTTTAATTCATTTTAACCAGAGCCGGCGCTACCATTTAGGCAAACTAGGCAACCGCCTAGAGCGCAAGCCATGAAGGGGCGAAAACTTCAAGCTATGCTTTATTCATACTTTGTTAAAATATCAAAATTAAATAGTGATATATGATTTAGGTATCGATTCTTTTCTTTATTCCTCACACATCACACTATTTTACTATTTAAGTTTTGGTTCTTTTTTGTTCATTACCTAAATTATTTGAACTTACCACTATTTAAAATTCAGTTAAAATAAATATTTTAAAACGTTAGCATTCCTAAATGATGTGAACTTACTGCTATTTAAAATTTAGTTAAGATAAATATTTTAAAACGTTAGCATTTTAAAATATTAAATTTCGATATTTTATAACTTTTTTTGTAAATAAATTATTTCAAATTAATTAAAAATCTAGGAGAAAATTTTGCTAAATTAAAGGCAAGAAAAATTAAAATTTGATTTTCATATATTATACATATTGTATATTGCTTTATATATTATAAATGAAGCATGCCAAAATAATTTTTTTTCTATATTTAAAATTTCATTCTAAAAAATAACCAACTGTGAAATAAGGGGCATACTTGTAAACTTTGTCTAGGGTGCAAAATAACCTGGCACTATTATAATTTGTAACAGTAAATAAATCAAAGTTAATGATTAATTTAGTTTAACCAAGATACTTATAACTCAGTTTGGAAACTTATATCTTATTCTGTTTGATTTTGTTTGGAATATAGGTGTAATTTCAAAAATGAATTAATCCTTAGTGTCTGATGAAGACTTATGAATAGCTTAATCCATAGTTTTAAGAGGTAATTTCGGAACATTGACATCATAAAACTTCTGTCTATTGCAAACCAAGCTATGTTATGAAATGTTACTTCATTAGTGATATATTAATACAATCATCAATTTTAAAAATAATTTAATGATAAACTGTAGTTCGGTTAGCAACACGTTAGTTTTTTAAATCTTCAAAATTTTTTGGTAAGAATTAAAATTTTTTGGTAAGAATTAAAATTATTGTTTTATTTGGTTTGAATTATCTATAAAATACGAATCGACAGTTTTGTTGTGTTAAAGATTCATTCCAAAAACTGTATTTCGGCTTTCAAGATAATTTTTCAAGATGGTGGAGTGAACCAATTTAGGTATCGGCGGACAAGTTCTTTTATATCGAAATTTCATCCCTATTTTTTCGTCCCCTGCATCAGGCAGAGATATAGTTCGTATGGAAAATTTATTTAGTTTATCATCTTTCGATTTGTTTCAAGTTTAAATTTGGTTAGTTAAGCTGCCATATCACATTTAGGATATTCTGTACCTGGCGGCGGATTAAAGATTCATTCCAAAAACTGTATTTCGGCTTTAAAGACAATTTTTCAAGATGGTGGAGTGAACCAATTTAGGTATCGGCGGATAAGTTCTTTTATATCGAAATTTCATCCCTATTTTTTCGTCCCCTGCATCAAGCAGAGATATAGTTCATATGGAAAATTTATTTAATTTATCATCTTTCGATTTGTTTCAGGTTTAAATTTGGTTAGTTAAGCTGCCATATCACATTTAGGATATTCTGTACCTGGCGGCGGACATTTTTAAAGCCTATCATGGCTAGCTAACATTCATGGTGAGATCAACCGGAAAGTTTGAAGGATTTATTTCAACGGACAAAGCTCGAACCCCTCTTGAAAAACTGGATGTGTGGGACCCGGAATTGAATCCGGATCCTTCAAAGTGATAAGCGAATGCTTTACTACTCAGCCATCTGGCCGACTTTTCGATCGGTATTATTCTTCTTGTGTCCTCGGCAATTCTGGACTTTGAGAGGTGGAGTTCAACTTTCTATTTCGTTTACTGCAGCCGGCTCCGCTTCTTTAATTAATATCTAAAAAAAAGAAAAGCATTGCAAAACTAAAAATTGGCAGTAACAGCGATTGAGTCAGCTGATTCCATCTCTCATCACATCCAATAAGAAGTGGGATTATGTATTTCATCCCGGATCATTCAGATCGAAAATTATTGCTTATTTATTATACATCCAGATCGCTGTTACTCCAATGAAAAGTCGCCGGATTGGCCGCATGGAAACGCTTTCCACTCTAGAGGACCCGGGTTCGGGTCTCCTGTCCCATTCCTTAAAAATATTTATCATTGGGTCCGGGCCCGATCCGTCGATTCCTGTCTTCCACAATCCGGCTGACCCCTTCGCAGAGATAGGCAGCTTGTGGAAAGCTATTTCGTCCTGCCACTTAGCATTCTTCTATCATGGGGTCCGGGCCCGGCCCGTCGATCCCCGTCCTCCACAATCCGGCTGACCCCTCCGCAGGGGTGGGCAGCCTGTGGAAGGGCTTGTTTCGCCCCGCCACTTAGTATTCTCCCTGAATGGAGTGTGGCGTCATCTGTTGACAAAAAAACTCCAATGAAAATTCTTTTAAAAATATTTATTAATCAATCATTTCAATAAATTTTTTAACAATTTTGGAAAGTTTTAAAAATATTTTATTATGCTTGTAATTTTAAATAATAACTAATTTAAAAAAAAGAACATTTTATTCATAATTAAATATTCGATGAATGATTCTCGTAAATTTATTTGGAACATGTATTTGGAAGAAGTTCTAACGATTGCAATAACAAAACTATAAAAGCTTTCCAATTTAAACAAAGAATTTTCTAAACATCTCTGGTATATATTTTGAATATGACCGATATTAAATACTACAAAGCATTGGAATTTTTATATCATAAGTATGGAATGACACTAGCGACAATATTGGTTAGCGGTTCTAACGGAATTGTTTTTAAATTATGGGATCTTCGAAGACAACGTTCGCTTGTAGTTAAAGCCATCAAAACCTACAAAACAAATTGTACTGAAAGTAATATATGGCCAAGTTTTCTTCATCCTAATGTAATGCCCATTCTGTGTGTTGAGAGAATAGAAAATATCAATCTTTATATCATGGCTCTTAAAGAAGAAACTCTAGAGAAAAGTATTGGATGTCCCGGAGTTAAATTTCAATCAAACAGTTATTTATTATCGAAAAAATGGATATATCAAGTAATTATTTATTTTATAATAGCTTTTGATAATTCCTGCTTTTTAGTAATACTTTCATAACAATTATTCAGCTCTTGTAACAGGAAATAATTTTATTACTAAAACGTTTTCGGTCTTTCAGGTCCTCATCAGTACATAAACTGTTTTCATACAAATACAGTGGATTCCGCTTAATTGGGACATGTCGGGACTAAGCCATTTTGTCCCAATTAAACGAAGTAATAATTAATTCTAAAATAAAATATGTAATTCGTAGGTAAATAAATAATAGGTAAAAAATAATAATTAGATACCTATTTTAATGATTTATTAAAATAGGTACATAATTATTAGTTTCTACCGATCTCCGTCTTCAATATTCCGCTGATATTCACGCTTCTCCCGTTAACTATAGAAATCCATTGATCTAATGTTTCTTCGACTTCTGGATCTTTCCATCACGTTTTCTTTTGAATGTTCCTGGAATTTCTTTCTTTTTATAATGCCCACTCCTCACGCAGTTGATTTTCTTGACCTCTGCCCACTCAGCCCCCCATTTCCTCGGAATTTCAAATTTACTATACCAGATTTATCATTGTAGTCTACAGGAAAACAGACAATTGGATTCGCTATCTCTCTCTTATCATGATACACTGAGAAATAAACCATATATCTTAAATAACAGAGAACCAAAAATAGTCCTCTCGTGATGTTATATAAACAAGTAGTTTATAATATAATAAATTTGTTTTCAAGGCGCAAAATATTTTGAAAATGATATTCTAGAAATTCCGAGTTATTTTAGAGAAAGCAATTTCTAAGATTAAACTTCAGTAGGAGTAAGATAGAATAAACTTGAAAGTTTATTGTTTATTAATTCTGTTCTTCTCTACAGTGAAAATTACCAGAACAATCCGTCAAATTAGAATTTTTATTTTTTATTGTAATATCTTCCAATATTTATTTAATCCTATTTTATGTAAACCTTTCAAAGAGATAAAAAAAACTAAGAAAAAAAGAATTATTTGTTGAATTTTCGTATGCTATACGGGAATATACTTCAGACACGCTTATAGGCGATGATAAAAATATAAATTTTTAATGGGATTAAAAATATTTTAATGGATTTTAAACAAATTATGCATTATTATTTCAAATATTTATATTATTGTAATGAAGGAAATATTAATTATAAATTGGAATGTAGGAAGGAAGTTGAAGTGTTGATAAGAGTCGTTACAACAATAACATGGTGAAACATAGGTTAGGTTGAAAGGGAATCACAGTTCATTTTCTGTCTCTGACTTTAATTAATAGTCGGAATTACAGTGAAATTCGTCATTTATTTTAATGTTATAAATTATTTCTGAATATTTGATAAAACTGCTTTAATAAGTTAAGAAAATAGTTGATATAAAAATAAAATTATAAAAACAAAATAAGTCGAATTAATAGATTTGACAAGTACTTAACAGTTACTAGACATCTATTTTAATCGCATAAAATGCTAATTAATGTAAAACTAAATGAATAAAAGTTGAATTTTAAGTATTCGATAGATAAAATGATTTAAGATGATATGAAAATTGTGAACGGAACTTTATCTACTTTTATGTTTATTATTATTTATACGTTACATCTTACAGTTTATTTATTTTTCTCTAAGAGTCTTTGATAACGAAATAGATAAAAAAACAGATAATTCATTAAGTATAGCAAAAAATGAAATCATTAACTACATAAGTATACAGTATTTTATTTAGGGTTTAAAATTTCACAAAAAAGATTAAAAAAATAAATGTTTTCTTCACTCAACTAACGATTTTATAATATTTACTGATTTAAACGTAAAAAATAATTAAAAGAAATAAAGTTAGAGGAAGACAAGATCAAAAAATCATGTAATTTGACATCTAACTGTATAATCTAATGAAAACAAGGAAAGAATTGGGTATACTCTATGGCAGATATAGGTCAAGAGTCAATTAAATGATAAATTTGTCTATAAAACGAGGAACGTGAAAACTGTTATGAAATAAAAATATATAAAAAGTGAATAAATTATTTAATAATTTAATTTCCAATTATTAAATAATTTATAAATAATAATAAAATTCAATTTTGGAAATTGAAAAAAAAAGAGATATCTCATTTAACAACAGTTTTATCTACCTTATTGGAAAAAAAGTCAAAGATGAACCGCGAATATATTGATGCTTCAAATAAGAGAAGATATCTCGACTATCTCGAAAATTTCGGATGATTATAAAAATATTTATATAATAAAAGTTATTACTATATCAATATTATTTGAAGATCATAATCTGGCTTACGGAAATTCAATAATTTCTAATAAAAATTTAATTTTAAGCAACTTTCCCATTTCTATACAATTTATTTATATCGTGTTATTTATAGACTATATAAAAGCGGTATAGCTATTTAAAATACTACTTATAACTGTTTTATATAAATATTTACTTTTTGTTTTCCTTCCATAAACTTCATTATTCAATATAATTCAGTGCCGTAAACAAAACAGTAAATACAAAAACGTTCTTCAAAAACATATTTACGAAAACTTTTATTCAGTAGAATTTATAATATATATTCCTAGCAATAAACTATATATTTTATCGTTTTTAACATTCCTATTCCGCTGTACAGTTTTTATTTTTCATTTTCTGCTTTAAATTCAGCACATGCGATTCAATATTTATCACTGTAAAGATTTAACTTCTTCCAGCAACATGATATAAATTCAACAATGCTTAACATTTCTCCATATGTTTGCTTATTTTAAACATTACATATACAAAATCTTTTGTTTTTTTTTAACTCTTGGAAAGTAATTTTTATTTTTCTTTAAAATATTTTTGTTCTCTGTTCATATTTTATTTATAAATAATCCAATATCAAATTCATTGCATTCCATTCAAGTGTAAAAGAGCGTGTATCGTTTTCAATATTCATTGTGTAAAAGTTTATCTCACTAAAATTGGATTTTAATATGTGATTCTATATTAATAAATAATAAATCATTTATTATGTATTTTTAAAGGTGTATTTTCTCTAAAGTTGAATCGAATCTTACATTTCAACCGTCACATCTTAAATGACTGTAGAATTATATATTAATAAATAATAAATCATTTATTATGTATTTTTAAAGGTGCATTTTCTCTAAAGTTGAATCGAATCTTACATTTCAACCGTCACATCTTAAATGACTGTAGAGTACTTTCAAAACAAAAAAGAAATAAATAAAACGCATAAAATCTTTAAAATATAGCATTCTATATTGGAAAAACATTGTCTGACTTGATCCAAAAATATTTATTTATATTTTAAAATCCGTATTATCTAAAATTCACGTTTGGGAAATATTTTACTTTTTTTAATCTATTATTGTTATTTTTTCATAAAAATCCTTTTTTTTTTAAATTTTCGAACAATTTATAATTTTAAAAAATAATACATTACAACTATTTATTATTCATTGCTATTTAAGTATCGAGAAATGTTTCTGTTTAATACGATAATTTAAATGTTTAAATGGTAATAAAAAATGTGTCATTATGTATATGAGATGTAAATATTGTATATTTTTCTCGAAATAAAAAAAAAACATAACTTTCTAGGTTTAATTTATCAATTAAGAGGTTTTACAATATGATTTATAATCCTATTTTGCAGACTTGTAATGATAAAAGTTAATCTCCATAAAATAAAATTCTACATTGCAGTAGTATTGCGACTTATAAAAATGTAAAAAAGAAATGTTTATAAAATATTTAAAGTTCGATTTAACATTTCTTTTTTAATATTAAAAGAAATGTATTTTTAGTTCACATTAATAAATGTTTTTATGTTGATATTTGTCCTCCGAGGCACAAAAAAACTTTACATATTATAACTGCATAATCTATTATTTATCTTGTAAGCAAGATGGAGTATTTAAAGCTTTAGAAAAAGTAAAAGTAGTACTAGAAGTATAATACTATCTTAAAATTATACCTCATAATTATAAATATTCCTGGATAAACCCAGACAGCGTAATAAGTGAATTAAGGTTTGTTTATTTAATGCTATAAGTTTTTCTTTCCAAGTTCGACTTTTAAATATTTAAAATTATATTTATGTATGCATTGTGTTTATAAACAAGAAAGTAGGTAAATATTTAATGGAAAAATATATATTTATATATTTTTTATTTACATAACGCTTATTAAATTTATATAATATTTATTACGAAAATATTAGCTTTTCTATCTTATAAAACGGATTATAAATTATAAATATTAATGATTTTCTCAGTAAAAAGTTATGAATAAATTTAGAAACAGGAAATAAAATTTATTTATTTTTTAATAAAATAAAAATTGCAAATTATCATCGACACTTAAAAGAAATACGAGTGAATAAGTTTTCAATAACACTCTTGAATAAATATAATTAGCCATTTTTAAATCTCATTAATTTTTTTTTCTACACGATTTACAGGATAAAAATTATTTTCTCCAGATTAGATATCTAGATATTAAACGCCTGCAATTTATTAAAGAAAATTATTATTACACAAGACTTTTAAAAATGCTCTAGACAAGAATAAAAATTTTATTTCTCGACTTTTAGAGTTGAATTATTAATGAAAATTTTTCACTTTTTTTTAACATTAAAATTGAGCGCATATAACACACTAATATGACATTTATCAACATCTCATAGAAAAATATATTCAATAATTTTTTGAATTATTAATCAATTTATAAAGTTGGTAAACCATGTGTTTCAGAACATTACCCTTATGAAACCTTGCGCTCTGCCTAGTCGAACATTTTGTTTAGTATGTTGACAATCTATCGAAATTGCGTCATCAAGTGATTGTTTCCGAGCAAACAGAAACAATCAGAGCGTGTTCTGAAAGCTTGGCTGTTCGACCAAAAAGAAATTCCAGGAAAAGGAAGAGATTCCTTAAAAGACAAACATTCTTTTGATTTCCAGATATGTATTTTGTTTTATTCTTATTGCCGACGGAACTTTCAAAAACAATATTTCCGATTAAATAAAAGAAAGAAAGTAATAAAAAGATTTGCATCAGTTTGGAAAATTCTGTTCTGTAGCTGTCGGAAATGCATACGCAAAATTAAGAGTTTCGTCTAAAAATATCATTCAATTGGCTTCTCATTCGAAAAGTATATCGTGTTTAACGCATTTCCCAGAACTTGCTCCCGGATACAAGAGATATTTCATGTTAGAGAAAATGAAAAGTTTATGCTTTCGTAATAAGATATGCACGAAACGACGCTTCTAACATCATATGATTTCGTCAGTGATAAGGATGAAAGTTTAAAGAAGGAATACTGTCGGAGCATAACCTTTAATTTGGTCGTTAAGTGCAGACGTCAAGTTTCTGACATAAACTCTCTAGTTTCCAAAACATTGTGTAAGAGTGATTAAAATAAATTAAACAGACTCACCATAACCCAAGTAATTTGTTATAAATTTCATTTTTGTTTATTTTATGTCTTTAATAATATCTATCCTCTTAGTAATAATTAAATGTAATATTAAGGTGATAATTACAGGAATATATTAATTATTATTTCGAAATTTTCTGTATTATCTTTATCGTAGTATCTTGCAAAAATTGCAATATTTCTATCGTCGGTAATGAATTACAATTTATGTGGAAAATAATTCCTTAATTGGAATGAATAAATTTTTGTAATTTTTGAAAGCGGCTCGAGTGGATTCTTAAGGTTAAAAATAAATATTATGGAATATCTTAATAGTTTATAAATGTATCTTGCAAAAGTAACTCTTGAAATTCGTTAAGTAAACTATATGTGGTCGTCGTAGTCATAATTTAATAACAATTTTAATATTCATTAAAATTTATATCGAATTTAACAAACTAAAATTAATATTTGTAGTCTTATTTTTCTTTTTTATTATAAAGCAGTTAAATATATATTATAATTCTTTTAAAGTTTATAATTTTGGTAATATTTTCTAGTAAACAACGCATTCCAATAAACGGCGCACTTTTTAATGGAATTTTATGTAAGTTTAAATCTTCAAATATATGATTTTATACTTTTTAACTTTTAATGGTATAATTATCATAATAAAAACCATAATTTGTATATTTATATTTTAAACAATTATTATTAAAAAATCTGCAAAAATTAAAAAAAAAAAAAATTATTCTGAAATTAAAGAATAATAATGATATTGTTTAGGAAATGAAAATAATAATAAACAATATCGTTAAAAAATTTAAAAAAATACAGTATTCCTTCTTAAGAAAATAAATAGCCATTTATTATAATAAATAAGTTAGTAAATGTTCTCTATGGAGCATTAAATAATCGGACAATCATTGATCATTTTTTCTGTATTAATCATAGATATTCTCATTTTGAAATCAGTATTTTTTTATGTATAGTTCGTTTTTCTTCCGAAGCATCTGGATAGATCTCATAGAAAATAATTCATGCACTTCATGCTACAGAAATTTCATCAAAATTCGATTATACTTTGGACTTGTTTTGATTTGTGCAAAAAAGCTTATTCTTTGTCTCAAGAAGTGAAAAATGGATTTTTTGATAATGTTGAATAAATAATCCTGTTTAATAATATAATACATGTATTTATATGAGATAACCAAGTAATTGATCTAAAGATAAAAATTTCAACATTTATCCTCAATTTCAGTAGGAAAATCCTCATTCATGCCATATAATTCCAAATCTTTATTTATGGCAGACCTGTGGTTTACTGTGAACATACCATGCCTACCATAAATAAAAATAAACTGTCTAATTTTTGTTTTGGTTTTTCTAAAATAAAACAGAAAACCAGCGGAAATTTAATAAAATAAAAAATATAACGCAATAAATATATTTATTTTTTTATATTTTTATAAAAACTGCAATAAATAAATAAATAAACATTTTTATATTTCTTTTTGTTGATATAATTTATGAAAATATGACAAAGGAAAAATTCTTTTAAGTATTTCGTAATATTAGTATTTTCTTCAAGTAGATGTAATTCTTAAGATATTTAACAAACTTTCTTCAGCGACCAACTAATTTTTTAGACAAACTGAAACAGAGACAAGTCAAGTAGAATATAAGAGACGTTTATTTGATGTTCGGCCTTGTTCACATTTCTTATTCAGTAAATAATCAGACATCCTATTCCAGAAGGATAAACTATCCAGAATGAAGAAGAGAACGAGAGAAAAGTCGAATTTGCAAGTAAAATGCAACTGATGGAATGACAGGGTGTCGTCTCTTGTGACTCCATCTTGATTGCAACATGGTGTCAGTCGGTCAATGTTTCTAACATAATGGGGGATCGATTGGAAAGAAACACCAACTAACGAAAAACTAAAGTCGCACTTATTGTATTTTTTTCTTTCATGTTTTGGAATTTCTTCTAGAAACTTTTGACATCAATTCGATCGACAAATTCCTTTGGACGAATTGACCGAAAATTGTACTTTTGTCATCAAAACAGCATTTACGTCAAAGAAAGAGCAACAATTTAAATAAAAAATTTTTAACAATCGATTGATTTTTACCAAGCATTTTATAAATTTAAAAAAATACATTATTCTTTAAGATTTATTACGAATTTTAAGTAGCAAATATTTTTTAATATCGATTTAAAAAAGGCTCAAAAAAGAATTTAGATATTGATTGCGAATTATTTCCTTTAAATGATTTCTTTATTGTGTTTCCAATCGAATTTTTTCTTTAACAATGTCTCTTTGCCTCCGGACATGAAAACATAACAGCAATGTAGGTCCATTGCTCTGACGTTTTAACACAGATTCGATAAAATCGAAGAAAAACAGCAATAAAATATCTTATGGATAGAGCTTACTACATATAGAATAACTCCATGTCCAAATAAATTTAAGATATATTAACTGTTTATATTTATATCTAATTTTATTTAATAAATAAAAAAATGGATTAACTTCGCAAAATAAAAAGCATTCAAACAATGTTGGGAACGTTGAAAACACTCAAACGTAATCGATCCTCTCTAGAATTTTGAGAAAACACCAAAGAAAAGAATTTAAAAATGTTCTCGAAACAAACTATCAAAGTGAATAAAAATCATTGAATATGTTAAAAAAATTTATCCCGCCAAATTTCTTTAAATTCAAAATTGTTTTCAGAAACTTTATATAAAAAATAGTGGAAGCTATAATTTTGCCATAACAAGTCAGTTTTGCTTCAACAATTTCATTGTTTACACTTAAAATTTCTTAAAAAATTTTCGATCTAAAAAGTATTTTCATTTAACAATTCAAGAAAATTTTAACAAAGTGATCGTGTTTAAAACTTTTTGAGAATACGTAAAGATAAAATGGGATTTAAAAAATAAATTTAAAGAATGCAAATTTAGCGAGATTGAATTCAGAAAAATTCACTTTACGAAACATAGTTTTTATGGAAGATAATCGATTTGTTTAGGTGGACAGAGGGTTTTAACCCTTTAACATAGGTGATCGTGTTTAAAACTTTTTGAGAATACGTAAAGATAAAATGGAATTTAAAAAATAAATTTAAAGAATGCAAATTTGGCGAGATTGAATTCAGAAAAATTCACTTTACGAAACACAGTTTTTATGGAAGATAATCGATTTGTTTAGGTGGACAGAGGGTTTTAACCCTTTAACATACGTTGATTATAGAGAACGACTGAAGCACAATACCTGGGATGGTACTGGGAGTGACCGTGGAAGTTTACCATCTGTCAGACGAAAAAAAAGCATCCAATGCATTGTTTTTACTGCCATGTGACCTCTAATATCATTCATATTCCTTTATTCTTTCGGGATAAGCAAAGGTAAATAACCTTTTCTATGTTCGACGGACTGTGAAAATTAATATTGTGGTTATATCTTGAATATGATTTTTGAAAACTCCGAATACAATATGTTACATTTGGACACACTTAATGCTCGGCGCACAATAAGCGGAAAACTTTTTCCTTCTATTTTTTCTAAACGTAAAAAATTTCTTTTGGAAAGATAAATTACTAAATTCTTTAATTATTTTTCTATATAAGAAAAATTCACGCCGCGCGCCGTTTGCTATAATGGTTTTAACTTCGCTAACTTTTCCGGCTTTTGAATTAGCAAAGAAATCCAAGGAAAGAAAACAATTTGATTAATTATTATGCATGCAGTTTGAAAAATTCAAGGAAAATACTGTATAACTATATTCTTACAAGCAATAAATTGTTATCAGAGCTCGCAACGTAACCGAATTATTAATGCAAATTAATTTTGTAATTTAATTTTAATGTTTGTATTTCAAGCGTTAAAAAAAATATATATACAATATATACATATTATGCTCTTAATATAAAGAGTAAATATGGCCACAAGAGAATTTAAAGTTTTAATCAATAAAGTGTCCATCATTAATAATTATTTTTTAATAATTAAATTAGATAATAAATAAATAATTGTGCGTTTATTGTCACTGTTTAATTATCCGTATTTATCAACGAATTTAAACTTGCAGTCCATTTCCCCGAAATAAATAATTATTTTATATGATTAATATTTACAAAATTAATAACAAATTCAATTCAGATTAGTGCAAAAATTTTCTTCGAATAGTATACACTAAAATGAATAACAATATTTTTCAGATCGCATTACCCAACTTTTTTTTTCTTGTTTGTTATTTTTAATGTGAAAAACAAAATTAATAGAAGAAATATAATTTCCATTATTTTTCTTTGTTTCAACTTTAATGGTCGAAAGCAAAAAATAATAATAATAATAAATTATTTTTCTTTTATCCACGAAAACCAGTAACGAAAAAGTGCTAAAAAACAAAAACAAAAAAAAAAAAATATTTATTAAATTTAAAAGAGAATTAAAGACAACTTCTATTATCAAATTTCTCATCGTAAACAAATTATATTTCACTTTGTTATTAACATAAATGCCAAATATTTTATGAAAGAGTAGAAGACGTATCGTGTTACTTGATAAGCCACAGCTTCTATAGCCATTAAAGTAAGACAGGTTCAAGCGCGGTGTGGCCCATTACATAAATTATTTAAATAATAATTTTTAATTATTAAACAATACTTAAAAATATGTAATATTTTAGAGAATGACAACGTAAATTGCATTCTTGTCTTTACCCAAATTTACATACGATCCTGCCATTGACATAATTAAACAATGGAAGTGATTAGTCCGTGCGGACCAATCGCCGAATCCATTCACTCTTGATCTGTTTAATTCATTAACGGAACAAACTCGGCAAACTACACAAAATCATGCTTATCTTTAATTAATTAGAATGTAAAATTTTGGAAAACTGCATTCTGTTACGAATCAGTAGAAAACCCCTTAAGGTTATTATCATATTGTTACGATAAACGATATTATACGTTTATAGTGATATTTTACAGGTCACAGCCCTCAAAACGACTTTTAAGTATTTGCGCTATCGAAATATTCACGATCCTGTTAGCTCGATCAGTGTATAATATAATCAGTTTTCGGAAGATTTGCTACGGAAATCGAGATCAATCTATATAAATTTATTACTATAGTAGACATTTTTATTTTAAGAACCTCCACTAACAAAACGGATGCTTTTTATTTGATATACACGATAAAATTTATATATATATAGGTTATATTTCGATAATAAATAGCTTATTGTTCCTTCTAGCGAATTCTGAAATATTACGTTCTATATTTCTGTCTTATATATATTTTTATGTTTTTGTTAAATCATAGACATATATATTATATTTATTTAGACAAGGTGTAGATTTATTGTATCATAATTCAGCTGAGCACTATAGAAACTATCTACTTGATTTATTGCTATAGTTATAAAATGTCACTTTCTTTATTTTGATTGAGTTCTTCTAAAACTTAATAACGAAATTTTTATATTAAAAAAATAAGAAGAAAAAGGAGAAAAGCTTCGGATATATATTTATAACTAATATAAATTCCCTAATTTTATATTATATTTAGCAGCGAATGTTTTGAACTGAATCGTCAACAACAACTGCAGCTGTACAGTTACTTAATTAAATTAAAGTGCAGTAAATTAATTTTCTTTAGTCTCGAATAAGAAAACAAGGAAATAGTTTTTTTTTTGTTTTTTAAACGATGCAAGTTAGTCAAAATTTTAAAGTTGTTTACTTCTTAAATTTACGTATATAAACGAATGTTTATCGTTTATATATAAAAAGTTAATTGTATATATTATTCAATTTAATTTTTCTCCATTAATAAACAAGTGTTAATTTTATCGAATTCATAATTTAAGTAATAATCGATTTATCAAATTAATTTATTTAAAATTGACAATCGATTTATTTATTAAAGCTCGATTTTTAAACAAATTATTTTGTTTTTTAGATAAAATTTTGTTGATAATATTAAAATTAAAGGCGGTTATATTAAAAAAAATTTTTCAAAATTACTATAGAGAAAAAGATATACATATATAGGCCTATATATATAAAAAACATGTGAAAAGTTTGTTATACAAATTAACTAAACGCACATTCAATGTATTATTTGAATTAAATTCGTTATTTATTCAATTTTAAACTGAAAATATTGATCTGTCAAGCGGACAACAGCAATAATTGGCTCCAAAAAAATAAAATTTCTTCATAAATAAACTGATCAAAGCATCGGAGCGTGTCGTGTATTGTCGCACATCCTGTGCAATTTTTGTTGTTCTGATGATAATTTTACCAACTTTCTTGACTCCTTTTTCTGTTTTGGTCAACGATTTTGCTCAACGAATATTGTAATTATAAATTTTAAATTATAAGACAGATTTAAAAAAAAAGGTGGCGTTTATGTTACATCTTGTAAGAATTGTAGGCAATGCAGCGTAACGGTTCAAGCACGCAATGATCTCATCGTGTAACATTATCCGACTCTCGGTCGACGGAAAGGGGAGAAAGGAAGCAGTCTTTACTTTCCCTCTTGGCCTGAGGGGAAAGACACGATCACGTGATTTCACCGACAGGAAAAGTAAACAGCATTCGATCTGTCCAAGCTATCTATACATCATGTCCTTACTATAGGTCTTCCAGATTGACAGACGACTGTTGTTAGCAGATGGTTTCTGATTAGAACATCTGGATAGCGGAAAGAAAATGCACCACAACTGGACTAAATGGCTAACCTTCAGTCGATTGCACTCGCAGCATCTACAGGAATGTTTATTTATTTAGACTTTGATGTTTGATTATAGTAAAAGTATGAAATTACTATAAGTGATGTCTGCAATTATCGTGTTTCGTGCACTTTAAACAATCTATATACTTTGCAGCAGAATAAATAAATACTCTTCTTGTCGAGACTGATAACGGTTCTGTAATATATAAAACAAATTTTATGTACACAGAGAAGTGCGAATATGTAAAGTTAAATTCACAAATTTTAATATATACTGTACTTCCTTTTAGGAGAGAAACATGATCGATTGTTAAAAGATTATTGAGAAACTTCAGCCTTAGAAAAGATCGTATATCAAAGGAGATTGACCTTTCACACAGATGATTGCTAGCAATGCTTTCATCTTATTTATAAGTTTATTCTATCCATGGCTCGATAATATCTCGGTATTTGCAGGAAATGAAGTTTTGCAAGTGTCATAGTTTCTCAATTTTCGTCTTATATCAAAACTAAAGACCTAAGCTAAGTTCCAAATCAAGTCGCATTAGTTGTTAACCATCAACTTTATAAACAGGATAACTGTGATGATTCTCCGAATAAAGTCTTGTTTCTGGTAAAAGGAATAGTTTAATCCTTTTTATGTAATCCGATTTGGGACCATTAGTTCATTTCGGGCCATTTCTCATAGGAATTCTTATAATCTACTAAAATAATTAATTGGAATGGTTGCAATTTGATAATATTCTCATTAGATGAGAAACACTGTTTGTCACAGAATACAAAAACAATAAAGAAAAAAATTAGGTTGTGCACGGAATCGATAGATTTTTAACTCTGTTCATTTCGGTGAAAATAAATAACATGGAAAAATATTTTAAACAGTGACCTAGATTTTTTTAAATATTAGAAAAAAAAAAGATTTAAAATGCTATCAAACATGAAAGCATGTTTTTGAATTTTAAACTTGAATTTATAGCTTTGTTATTGGTTATTCATGGAATTGCATTAATAATAATATTCCAGACAGCATTCGATATATTTATAAACCCTGCAAAGAATGTCTGAATTATGAAAAAGGACACACGAATAGTGATTAATTAAATAAAATTTGCTGAAATTTTTATTAAATTTCCGTGTCGATTAAAATTCTATCGAGTTTTCTAAATAAATACATTTATGATCTGTCATATATTACCTCATAAAACACAAAAAAAAAAAAACATTTTCAGATTCGCATATTCATGATTTTAAAATGTTTATACTGAATATGATTAAAATTAATTTATTCTAAAATTCTCAAGATTTTTAACTTTACCTTTATTGACGCTGCATAGGCTACAACGTCAATAAAATTATATTGCAATTAAATCACCATTTTAATGAATTTTAAAAAATTAATTTGTTTACGATTAATATATTTTATGTGATAAATATTTATAATAATAAAAACAAAGTTTTAAATATAAAAATTGACGTTTGCCGTAGAAAAGTTTCATTAAATATATCAGAATTAAATATTATAAGTTATGACTAAGATAAAAATTTTTAAACGAAAACAAATGCTTAGAAATTTTCGTGCAATTCTCAGAAAGCCAAAAATATCTAGAGCTGTTACAAAATTATAAAAATAAAAGGAAAAATAAATTGTACAATATACTGTACTAGAGTTCTAACGATGATAACAGCATTAGATATGAAAAAAGATTATATGTATCGATCACAGTTTCTATGTTTCTGGTAAATTGGTAAACATGACAGTAAAGTAAAAGAGATATCAAAAGTTTAGATTAAATAATAATAATAACAACAATAAAAAAATATCAAGAATTCCTTCGAGTAATTTTATCAATGAAGAATGAGATACACTGCTGAGTAAATGCAATAATTTTGAAGGTCAAAAGATTAAATAAAACACGAAGTGAATACGTTAGAAGAAATAACAACGAAGAATATGCTTAAAATTTTTTATATTTTACAACTTTTATAACGGCGATAAAGCTTTATAATCTGATTAGGGTGGCATTTCTTGTTTGTTTTTATTTGAAATTTCTAAAAAAATAATAATAAAAAATAAAATTAGAAGCGATCACGAAATTTATATATTTTATGTAGTAAAGAGAAAAATACAACGTATAACATAAAATATAAATCATAATGATGATACCAATTTTATGTTATATATGGGATACATGATAACATAGGTGAGCACGTACGAGTGTTCGCCTGGATGTAAAAAGTCAGTTTTCTTAGGAGTGCTTTGCCAACTTGAAGTTAATGCATGGGCAAAGAAATACATGTTCGCTGCCAACAAACGGACAGAAACAGTTCCATTCCGAAAGTGGCCGACCGCCTTATATTTCTTGACTTTAAAGTGCAGTTTTTTGAAATAGAATTTCGGGTTCATTGTCAGATGACGTCATATTCAAAAGCGAATGGAAAATGGAATTTGATGCACTGAAAATAGAAAAGGGTGAATTTCTTCGCTATATCTTTCCATACACAAGAAAAATATCAATTTTTCTTATACATAAAATGGAAAAACTCTACAAAAAAAGCAACATTCCGTATTTATTTTGCTGAAAATATATCAGAGTAGGAAAAAAATATTAACAGATGAAAAAAATAATAATAATTTAAACATAAGTGCACTTTAATTTTTTATCTAATTACAAGTGCATTAAATCAGTTTTGAAAAATAAACGCGTTAATCCGAGTTATATAAGAGTTGAGTTATAGCAATTTCTTTATTATTTGATCACGAAAAAAAGCAATTAATAGACGTTTTATCGACTGGAAACTTCACTTTTGTGGTAAAGTTGTGCTAAAGATGTCAGCAAGAATCTAAATACTTTATGGGTTGGATGCCTCCTTGGATATCGCCGGACCTGCATTTCCTCTTCTTGACCAGATATCATGTGATTCAGAGTGTAACGACTCTTCCATTCGCTCTTCCTCAGGGAGAATGGGATCGACAGAGGGTGAACATCATTTTATCTTTCCTCCAACTAATGTACCTATTTATAGAAATGATGAACGGTCAGCGGAAACTATAGCTTGCAGAAATAATTATTATAATGAGATAAAATTTTTGTCTGAGTGTTTCTTGCTACCAGAAAATAATGAAGTTTAATTGGACTAAAACCAAAAGCCGAAAAACTTTCCATGTTTGACGAACAGGTTTTTAAAAATTTAAGTCGACAAATAAATAATAAATGTAGATAATTTAATAAAAATTGGTAAATTTTGCGGAACTTAAAAAAACTCTGTTTTAACAGCCTGAAGTGTTTTAAACCCTAATAGTAATTCCCTACTGAATTGTGTCGTTGTTGATCAAATTAATGTTTTTTTTTTGATGTTATCGGTCATCTCAATTACGACATCAAAAGTGTAAAAAAATAGTTTCTAATAAGTTTCAACTAATAGTAGATTCAATTTTGTATACCTTATTTTTATGTTTCTGCATGCAAAACACTCTAGAGAATAAATTTCTGTCGTTTATTATGTAAAGCAGTAAAAACAAACATAACAATATAATAAAATTATTAGAAAAATAATGTGATATTAAACTTTTAATATAAATACATTAAAACGTCGTATATCCCGAATAACAGGGTGATGTCGTCCGGATTAGAGATATTTCGGATTACTGAAATGAAACCGTCTTGTGCAGATTTTGCCAACAAAAATGCTGCAAACTTAATATCAATAATATTTGTAACAATTTGAATGTTTTTGTATATATTTTAATTATTTTGATTATAGCAAAAACATTTTTTATGTACAAACAATGATTTATTTATGAATTTTTTAAACTCATGGGTAAAAGATATAGGATACATATAGCTCTGAATTGAGTCATGTTTTGTTTTGGGATCACAAATTGTTGCCTTTTAAAGTAACCACTAGTGTAATGCATGCTAAATAAATAAATATAGTAAATTTTTTTGTTCAGATAAGGCGCTTTCCGGATTAATACTGTTCAGATTAACGAAATTTTATTGTATTTGCTTAGCATCGAAACAAAAACAGCTCTCGATATGAATTTAGCTGCCAAATTCAATATGGTCTTCTCGTAATTAAATTTATTAATTGTGTGTTTAAAAATTTTCACTTCTTACAATTTAAAATTGATAAGAAAATTATTGCTGAACCGAGTTAGATAAAAAGCGCTTTCACCGTTAGATTCAAAAGTGCTGCTAAGAAGCTTCCTTTATCATTAAACTCCGATAATTGCTTTCTTTTTCTTTATTCATCAGAATGATTAAGCCAACATTCAAATATTTAGATAATATCGTAGGATAAACAGCCATAAACATCGTCAGCAGAAGCAAGAAGATGAGTAAAAGTATTACTTAACCGGAGGAAAATTAAGTTTAGAATTAAGAAGCGAATATATGTTGGGATATTTTATGCGTCGTTGATTTCAAATGCGACGATAGTTAATTATAAAGGCCAAAGCTAATAACAGAGGATAAATAGATCAAGAGAGAACTGGCTCGTAATAACGACGGCAACAATTTGCATACTATGAATACAGAAATGATCGTTTCCCAAGCCACAACAGAGTCGATTGGAGCAATGTTGCGCCGTCTTGTTTCCGGACGTTCTGTTTGGCGACAGACAGACTGTCTGTTGTGAGCTACTCCTCTGCAAAGCTGCTAATCAATCCGAGGAAAAAAGGGGAGCAAATGTCGAGTTCGCCTTTATACTGTCAACCGAGCGAAAAGAAAATTTCCTTACTCACTCTCCAGTTTTTCCTTTAACTCATAATACTTATTTTCCACTTAAATATACGTTATTAATAAAATTTCCATAACAAAAACACTCCTCGTCGTCTAGAAAAAAAAAATATTTTTGCCATTCAGAATACTTAGATATTGCGTGATTCCATACAATATTTATCATTAACAAATTTAAAAGAGTTTATTCAAATATTTTTGCATTTAAATTTCGACATCTCGCTAACGAGTAGTTTAATAAAAGCTCGATAATAAGGGAAAATTCTGTAGAATTAAACGAGGATGAATGAATTTCAAATTTCTATTCTTGTTATTTGCTGTTCATTTCGTTTTTGAGTCACGAAATCACGATTTTCTTAAGTGCACGATTATATTTGAATGAATTTGTTTGTTTAGAGAAGAAATGAGAATTGGAGAATAAAATTTTTGTAGAAATTTATCAATACTATCAGTTAAAAACGTGTAACTATAGAAAGAATAAAGTCACAGAAGCCATAAAATCTAGCTTTAGCTGATTCTGCACGTTTCCGTTTGGGATCAACAAACTTTAGCAATAAAATTGCAATTGCAAAGCATAGAGAATTAAGAAATCAACTCATATAATGCAAAGTAGTTTTTGAGAGACTGTTATATTTGTTTATTTTGGTAACAGGTTTTAAAATAAAATTTAAGAAATTAATACGTTTGCTATAACAAAGATTTATGATGCTATTTGTTTCTTATAAAAAGTAGAATCAATAAAATTCGATGAATAGCTCCCGACATCGATTTTTCTCTACTTAATCCGCATCACAGTTTCTAGACTTGAATGAATTTCTTTTGTTATAAGGAAGCCATCGATCTTCCATTGTTTCATTTATGTCAAAGAGAGAAGCCACAAAATTACCGCAACAACACGAGTGAGTATAAGATCAGACGTAATAAAATTTTAACGATAGTTGCTGGATTACCATAACACGTTTTTACTCATAATTCTTTAAATTTCCATTTAATGAAGTACGTAACCTGTCCGATTTTAATAACTAATTTGTCGACAAAGATAAATATTTTCCGTCTTTCATCTTATTATCCAGAACTGAACATAATGAAAGCCCAACTGTGTTTATGAACCACAAAAAAATCTTATGAGTCCTTTGAGGAATTAAAAGTAGGTGTTGACTTTATTAAACTTTCCAGAGACGATTTTTTCTGCATATCAAATTACAAAAATAATAATTTTTCGAACATATCGTATAAATAATCGGCAAAATAATTTAAAAGATAACTAACGACATTTTCTGCGTTAATAAAAATTGAAAATTTAAAATGATTTTATATTAGTTTAATTAATTTTTCTTTCGCTTTAATGATTTCTATGGCTTTTGTACGAAGCATAAATATTCACAGAAACAATATGTTAATTTTTATAACGATCGAAGATTATACTTTCTTATTTTTATACTGGAAAACATCTGTACGGAACATAAACATAAACACAGAAGGATTTAGTTCTTGATCGTAAATTATAAAAATAAAAATCAGTCGTAACGACATCCTAAAGCTAGATTGGACACGTGCTCTTAAAAATGCTATAAAGAAGATAAGCCATTTAAAGAGTAAAAGTAATTATCTATAACAAAGATAAAGCAACATTTAGTTGATCCCAAATTTTAAAGAGAAAATAAATTTATTCCTTATATAGAGTCTGTTATTAAACAAATTAAACGACTCGCATTTACATTATTTAAACGAAAACATGTTTATATAATTTGTATAATTTATACACAAGAATAATGACTTTCATTCAAAGTATACGAAACTGTGCAGCCACGTATTAACAGAGAAAGAAAGAAAAAAAATATATATTTTTTACTGGTTTCTATCTCTTTGAAGGCATCTGTTTATCACATATTTATCGGACTGATCCTTTTCATCTCTTTATCCTTTCGAGAGAAATTTTGGGATGATAAGATTATATTAAAAAAACGAATTTTCGAGTAGAGTTTCCACTTCGGATATTTTTACAACTTAATTAAAACAAAAATAAGGGTATAAAGTATCAAACCATCCAAAATTCGAATCGTATTAAATACCCATTTATTATATTTTTATAATCAGAAAAATTCGGTAAAAATTACGATTTTTCAGTTTTGTGATTATTAAAGCAGTAAAACTCGTAAACATTTTTCAATGTAATCCTTTAATTATGACAAATGAAGATTACTTGTTTGTTTTAAATTCGTGTTGGGCAACAACGAAACTGAGAAAATTTATAGTCGAGTAAATGAACTGTCAGTTGATATAAAATAAAAGATATTTTTAAAGCATTCGTTACAGTCTCACGAAGAGAAAATCTTGAAATATGAGACTGAATGGCTAAAACTGATCATCAAAGAGAACTTTTCAATATATAATGTATCTCTATTTTTGTCCACATTTTATCGAGTAATGTTATAATAACTAATTAAATTTTTAGAGAAAAAAACAAAAAGCACAAAGATGGAGTAACAGTTTTTGGCGAATTTTTATAAATATCTGTCAGAAATAAACGAAAGTACTTCCTAAATAAAATAATATCGAACGTTAGCCATTGGCAATCCTCTAAAAGCTTTCGAGAAAGCGAGAATTCGGTAGATATAACATATGAATGTGATAGCATCCTTGATTAAATTTCAACTTTAGTTCCAATACTAATGGTTTAAAGAGCGTTTTCGCAATTTAATTATGCTATTGATTATTCGACGTTTTGAGATTTTCTGAAAAGTCTTTAATTATAATTAATCGGCGATTTGTAACGCGAAATCGAGATAAAAATATCTCTAGAAAGATGTTTAGTCGTAATTTATTAATATGTTGTTACTATTAGTGATAGGCATATCAATGTGTTCATTTTTATTAAAATACACCATAGCTGTTTTCTTTTACAAAAAATTCGTTCAAAAGAATAAAATGGCTTTCATGTGTGACAAATAATTTAAAATACAGGACCTGTAGAACGTTTTAAATTTCAAGTATCGTCATTTTGTAATGGAATTACGTGGAGAATTCAGAATTAGTACTCTTATTTTTTTATACCAGCTGGTATAAAAAAAGAATGATCGAATAAAATTCGAATTTTATGCGATGCTTTTGTTTTTGAGATATCTCGAGGACAAACTAAACAGGCTGACGAATAAATAATAAATCCATTACCGTAAAATATACCTAAAGTCCTTTCAGATGATTATAAATATCATTTACTTGTGATCAATAATGTTAGAGATATCGTTGTTTTAATGTTTAGAACAATCTGCCATTCTTGTAAATGATACACATACAATCTTCGGGCAAGAAAAAGCAAAAGCCAATTCACACAGAACACAAAATATTTGCTGTAACGCTTTCGGCTCCTTTTATTTTTTGTCTCCAGCGGTAATGCTACATTACAATACAATATACTATATACAGATATTGTACTCTAATGTAGTAATGCTGCTGAAGGCGAAAAAATAAAACGTAGCTAAAAGCATTAAAAGCAAATATTTTATACTCTGCATGTATTGATTTTTTCCTGAAGAGCTTACATGTGTATCATTTACAAGGATTTGAAACTTGGAAGCAAAATGATTTGGAATTATACATTAAGCCACCAATCTTGTTTCATACGTCCGCCAACTCGTAACGAGACCACGTAGGACCCTCAAAATTAATGCGCATGTAGTTTAAATAATAAGGAACGGTTTCTTAAAATTTTATCGTTTCGCGATATTTGGTTCTTGAGATATCTGGATGACCGATCAATGAACAGATACTGATAGACATCTAGGCAATTTTTTTGTTAAAAAAATATCCTAACAATTCTAGGGGGGAAAAGTTTAGAAAGAATAACTGCACGACGAAAATTTAATAGTCGCAAGTCGAAATTTCGAAATTGCAGTTCGTTATCGCAATATTGATACTTAAGATAGAATTTCTGATTTTCCCATCCGGAATAATAAGATTGTTGCGCAAAAACGGAAATGACAAATTATTTTCTTTAATCGAAAGTTTTGCAGGAAATAATTGCTGATTAATTTTCACTATATATAAAATTTCCTTTATTTGGATACGTTTTATCGTGTGAAAACATAGGTCTGATCATAAAGAGGAAATTTTAGTGCGGATCCCGTAATTTCTTCCGTCGAATTAATCATTTAATCAAATTTTGTATCAGTTATTGCTCACTTATATCGTTTTAAATTAATACGAACTAATTAATACTAAATTAGTTACACAAATAGTTTCATTAATAATAAATAACATTAATTAATTTAGATTTAATTTAATATTGCCAGTATTAATTAATATGAAATTACATAACACATAGGGAAATTGAAACTAATCTGATAATTTATACATTCACATAAATTTTTGATATTTATTAAACTTTATCAAAACTTTATCTTTTAATGATTCTTTGACTTTAATTGAATTTGCTTATTCTACAAAACTTTAATTCTCGAGCGGTGAATGTAATTTTTAATATTAAAAAACCAAAAATAAAAAAATAATAATTTTTGATATTAAAAAACCAAAAAATATACCAGTTTCAAAGTAGATTTCGTCAGTTCTTTTCAAAGCGGACATAACTCTCATAAAAATATTTTCATGAATTATTTGTAATCTTCGAACCTCGACACAAAAATCGTGAAATTCGTTTCCCGACATTAAAAAAAAAGGAGGTCAGAATTTCGGATTTTTCTCCATAAAATTGGAAGTGCAAACAGAAATAAAAAGATTTATTGCTCGGTCGAAGATTAAACTCTTAAAAAATTTTATTTTTAAACATAAGATTTATTTACAATTGAAGGGAAGATAACGCACATGTTCCAAATTCCAAATTATAAAAATTGAATGCAGTTAGCACAGTATTTTATTTTAGTAACCGATAAAGAGTGCTTTTAGCTTTTATTTAATATAAGATCGTCGTCGAGGTTAATTCTATGCCTAGCATTCGAGGAATGGCATAAAGAAAAATCTCCGAAATAGTTTTAAATCTCTCACGAAACGTTCAAGATACACGACAGGACATGTTTTACTTGTTTACAATACTGTCGAAGAGATTAATGCTAGAAAAACGATTTCGAGTAGATTTTCTAAAATTTTCGGTTACTTTCCGAACTGATTTCACTTTACTGTACTTTACTATCAATGATGACGGTAATTTTTTCGAAATTTTAGATTTTAATGTTTTTTATTATAACTCTACCAACCGTCTATCTCTCTAAAGTTTCATAAAACAAGTCTATTTTAGAGAAAATTGCCAAATTTTATATATACATCACCCAGTTTAATAAATATCATATTTGAGGTCATTTTCAGATAGATTTTGTGCCATTCAGAAACCATTTGTAAGGATCAAAACGTATGAAACATACCAAAACGATCCTAACGTGAACGATTTCTCTTACAGTTTTTTCCCCTCCCCACATTTCGTATTAATTTAGTGATAGAAAATCTTAAGATTTTTATGTGAAGAAATAAGACTATTGTTCGAAATTCATAAATAACCATAAATCGATACATATTCGAGAGCGTATAAATTCAATTTATGAGAGTAACTTCGAATTCTAACTAATTTTGCTCCTTGCAATTATATTCTCATTATGCAATCGCTGAACTTATATAAACAAACGAGTCATATTATAGACCATTGTAATAATCAATTACAGCTAACGTTATACAATATTTGCCTTGTTTATTAGTTAACACGGCGTTAAAGCGTTAATTCGTTCGATAAATACATATAACGATAATGTAAGCAATAATTTACGTGTGGAAGTATTTACACTTAACTAGATTTTCGTCCCGTTCTCGTAACTTCGTTCTTGATGTAAGAAAACACGTGATATTAAGACTATTACGGAGCTGAATCGATATTAAAATAGTCTCCAGATAGTCGTTTTTCTGTTTATGTACGATGGCATGCGAATAAACAAGATATCATTAGAGCATCTAAAAAGATGCTGATGATGCATCTTAAATCGATTTGTTTTTCCTAAAGGGTCAAATTTGGAAGTTTTAGCTTCTCCTCTCGTTTCATTCAAGATTGGGGAATCTCTCACTCGCAGATTTATGGAACTGTTTTACATTATGCTTTATTGTCGCACTGTCATCCAAACGGATATTTTGTTTACAATCCTGGCATGACTAATACAAGAAATGGAAGCTTACTAGGGACTCCTAACCATAAATATCTTTTACAGGCGCTCAAGCTGTTTGAAATTGTGTGATCAAGTGAAGATTGGAAGGTCGCAACTGCTGCTTGATGACACTCGTACTATAACTAAAAATAGCGAATTCTGATACGTATAAGACAGGAAAGAGAAATTTCAGCAAAAATTCTTGGAAAATTTTTATACAAATATATATATATATATATATATACACACAACTGCATGGTAGGAACTAAAATAATAATAGTAAGATATATCTTACTTGTAAAAAAAAAAAGTGACTTTAGTAATAAATTTTATAAATACAGCAATAAAATTCGACTTATTCGAATAATAAAGTCATTATACTTGAAAGAATTTTCAATTATAATTTATTATGGGCTACAGAATAAGCTTTAATAAATTGCTTTGGTGTACAAGAAAATCATATAAGAAAATATTCAACAATGAAGATAAAAAAATGAATATTTAATTCGAAAAAATTAAAAAAAAAGACATTTTAAAATATTTGAAAAGAAGAAATTGCTTTTTTAAAAAATATTAACTATGCTAGAAATTTTCCACTTTTCTTTTTTAAGAAAATATATTTTATTCGAATTTTCTAACACATTCCAAGAATGATTACACACAACCGAGAAAAATATTTTCTTTTATATTAGAGCAAATCTATTATTGTTAAGAGGCTAAACTATGTAAAATTTAATGTTTTTGAAAAATATTCATATTACACAAATGTTTTAAAGCCGGGCATGTTTTGAATCACAATAATCCCTTTGCTATTAAATGACTTATTTTTAAAATTTATTAATTTTACACTCAAAAGCATTCTGTTTACTTAAGTACATTTAAAAATCAAAAGATTATAAGGAGTAAGCAAACGAGCTTGTTTTCTATAGGCGCGAATTAAAACTTGTTTAGTAAAGCGAAAATAAAAATACCGAGAAAATGAAAATTTGCTTAAAATAATAATTTTATACAAAACACGATGTTTATTAATTAATAATTTATAATTAAAGTTTAATTTGAAAGAAACAGAAGAAAAGGAACAAAATAAATGATTTTAAATATTTAAATTCAATGTTAAAAATTAAATAAAAGGATTGAAGTTGTGGTGGAGGAAAAAAAATTTAACATTTAAAAATTAATAGAAAACAAACATAATGTATTTATATTATATAAAATTATTGTCCATTTTAAAACTATAAATTTTGATTAAGCCACTTAAATAACTGTTAACTATTTGTTAACTTCAGAGCGAAAAATACGCGAAATCGTTCAGAAACTTTATTGTGATCATTAGTTAATCTTGCGTTGTGTGAGTTTTAAAATAGAAAATAAAACTTTTTAATTATAAATTCAGATTTTCAAGCTTCCTTCTTATTTTATCACGTTTCGATTTCGGTTTCCTTCTTTAAAAGTCGTGTAGAAATGAATTATAAATCTTCTTCCTTTATGATTTAATCTATAACGATGACACAGTATATAACTGTATGACGTCATATAACTTCTTAAATTTCATCAGTGACGTTATCTATTACGTAATTGATGGTGTCAGTGGGAAATCTGAAGATGAGTTAATATACAAATGTTAAACATTAGACAAAATTTAATGGTGGTGATTTTGAAATAGGCTCAATAAAATCTCTAGTTATCGCATAAATTAAATCGATTTGGTTGTTTATTTAATAATGATGATTTTATTAAACTATAAAGTTATAAAATATAAAATATTTCTTAAAGAAAGACTTAATTTAAATACCCGGAGACAGAGTTCAATTCCGAAAACGTAAACATGTAACATAATCTTAAACGAACAAAAAATTATTCTGATAGTTGGTAAAAGTCAAAAATTTCTTAAGTTAAATTTTAACCTTATTTAAAATTGAAAAAAAATATGGAAATTAATAAATAAAGTTGTTTCTCTTCCGTCATTTTTTAAAAAACTCATTTAACTCACTTATTTTCTTCTCCAACTATTCTTCATCGTTTCCTCATTATTCCCTCGTTATTATGCACCATTTATTTTCTTTACCAAAAAATTGAAGTATAATTGTTATAATTATTAAGTAGGACACGTTTCCAGAGACCAATTATTACCCTCACGAGATGAATTTTTTAAAAATAAATTTCAATGTAAGAACACCA
The DNA here is from genome assembly GCA_000484575.1 of Olivierus martensii. Classification (NCBI taxonomy): domain Eukaryota; kingdom Metazoa; phylum Arthropoda; class Arachnida; order Scorpiones; family Buthidae; genus Olivierus; species Olivierus martensii. The sequence goes on from AYEL01045282.1 coordinate 61,411, forward strand.
ATATTATTGAAAACTATCCAACTAAAAAAGAAAAATGTTTAAATATTGAAATTTTAATATTTTTTTTAATTTTTTATTCTTGAATTTTAAATACTCAGATTATTGAGACTTTAGACGATTTTTTAAAACATTTTTGTATGTTATTATTATTCCCATTCGTATACTGTACAACAAACTTGAGGAATGACGTTGTTCTTTTCATGGAATTATTCTATTATTTTAAAATGTAAAACTTTATAATTTATTTTTATATAAAGTTATTGTTATGAAGAATATTTTACGCTGAATCGAAGAATTAACTCTCGTAACCAAACTGAATGAGATTCATTCGCTACTTCGAATCTGTTTACATGTAGATACATATTTGAGGAATTTTAAAAGAACAAATTAAGTGGTCGGTATCAATGAAAATATTTATGAATCATTTGTTCGTTCGTATTGTATCTTTTGATAGAGTAAAGTGTTGGGATTAATCCGTTAAAATCCCATTTAATTTTATCGACTGAAAGCCTCTTAAACGATGAGACAATTAACATGATGTAGTGCGAGTTTTCCGGTCATGTTCACTCATAAAATAGTCATTATGTCAAATGAAAATGTCATTTTCTTTTCGATTGATTGAGTTTTATCTGGAAGTCATCCGGGATTTTGGATTCATCTAACAAGTGCTATCTTTCTTTATTTCGATCTTTTGCTTCCAAATCTGAAATTTCTACGCTCTACTTATCGCGGAAAAAAAATCAAAAAATCAAAAACTTTTCGAGGAAGACAATTTCTGCATAGAATATTCAATTAGAAAAGAAAAATAAATAAAATAAAATTCTCAATCTTAAGAAAAACATAAAGAATAACTTTGCAATTTTTATAAATTTTAGGCATTGCCGGATAAAACTTTTAACTTGGAAATAAGTTCATAGAAAGCGTGAATGTGACAGCAACAATATAAAGAGAACGATAACAAGCGCTATTGCATTATACACAATGTGACAGGAAATACGTGTCGATGAAAGTTTCTTTTTAATGCGAAGTCAGTAAAGAAATTGTAATTGGAACGGCTCCTTTACATAAAAATTCAAATTAAATTTGGTGAGAGAAGTTGCGAAAGATCAAAGAAAAAGAAATTTAAATTCGATTGAAAATACAACTCGAAATGTTTGTCACAAGTTAACACTTTAGCATAAAATTACAGATTAAAAAAAAAGGCTAGACCGAAAATTAACCTAACTATCTTCTTCCTTAAATAATTAAAAATAAACAAACTAACGTTTTAAAAACAGTTTAAATATTTATTTATCGATACTGTATAAGCTATTTTCGGTTACTCTTTATCTAATTTTAAGATTTAATCTTGAATCGAAGAGTGAGTTTAAAATTTCATTTATTTGCCTAATAATAAAGTGTATGAGTATAATCATTATGGAAAACAAGCCAAAGAAATTATAATTTTTCCTTAGCTTCAGTCGCGGAGTTTATAGAAAGGTCATTCCATTATCTGGTAATACTGTCGGTCGATGGGATTGGTTGCTAGGAAACAGGACGATTTCCTTGGTGACGTCACAAGGAAGAACGAGATTACATTTGGCCATCCTCGTCTCGGGTCTAACCCCATATACTGTCAACATCACCTGCCAAGGCTCCACACTGCTGTTTCTTGCTTCTCCCTTTAATATTTGCTGTCATCTGCATCTGGCGTGTTTGCTGCGCAGGCGACTTGGCTTCTACTATACGATGATCATTTTGTACTCTACTATGGTTTCGGATGGAAATATGATAAATGCTCGATATAAACGATACTCCAATAGCTAAATGATTGGATAATAAAAGAAACATCCATCGGCAAACAGAAAGTTAGTCGCGTAATTGTCTTAGAAAATATCCAAACAAAAACCAATTTCGCAAACGATCTCGTTTATAAAAATAGATAAATTATATTATAAACATAAAGATTTATTATAATTAGAAAAAAAATATATATATGTTGTATTTCTTATCAACGACGAAACGTTTTAGTTTATTTTTTTCAGTTGCAACAACAACCATAAACATGGCATTTGAACCATATTGATCATTTTGTCTGTAATAGCTTTGATCTTTTATTGATATAAAAATGCCTTGGTAATTCAAGTGAACAGACAAAGTTTATTTATTTACCAGTAAAAATGCACACTAGAAAAAAATACTTCAAAGGAAAAAACATTAAATATATAACATGAAATATTTCTTATGAAAAGATATTAAAATTATATTATGCCCAAGATCATAAAATCTTTCAGCTTTGTACAGGAAATAAAATTAATTAATAATAACAGTAACCAGTGGATCTAAAAAGAGCGTAAACTTATATTAACAGGAAAATAATCAACAGGAATAATCTAGTTTAAAATTTTTAGTATAATTTATGATGTTCATAACGCTAATCAAAAACTTTTTAAGATGCGATTTAAAATGTTTACTTTAAAAATATAATAAAAATTTTTACTTCCTCTGCACATAAAAAAATGTTAATTAATAATAATCATCCATTATTTTGTGGAAATTTTAGATAAATAAAAAAAAGAAGTAATGGTTTAAATTAAAAAAATTATTTTGATAAGACTTCTTACTCTTGTTTAAAAATCGTTATATTGTCCTAAATTATATATTGTTGTACTAGGTTTTGTGAAAATATAGAACAAAGTATTCCATCAATCTGCTTCTATCAAAATTTCTTTAGGTCTCATTTATCAAATTTTTGAAAAATCGATGTTAAGAGGTTGAATATCCGAATGCGATTGGATGAAACCGGAGAACTTAATTTACTAAAAAGAAATGCTTTTATCTCATTTTAAATAGTTTAGTACGTCCTAAAAAAAATTTTTTTTGAATCGATTTGAAATCAGAAACTAATACAAATTACGTCTATCGATAAGAAATTTCGCAAATATATGCAATTTAATTAACAAAATAATTAATTTACAGAAGCGCATAAGTTAGAGTTCTTCGTAAATAAAATAACTAAAAGCTCCCACATGTAGATAGATATATATGTATAAAATTATTCTATTTACCAACTCCATAATTACTGATTTATAATTATTGCATTACCAGATGATGATGATGATGATATAATTATATATATGACTATGGACAATGAAATTATTAAAGCATATTTATTAGTGTTGTTAGTTAAATGCACTATTATATGCGACAACAATAATAACAACCCTATATTTCTGGAACCGAAACGAGATGAATATATATATATCAATATAAAGATGGATAAAGGAAAGTAGAATAATAAGGAATATGCTATTCTAAACTTCTCTAAATTGTAGGAATAGTTGAATACTTAAGCCAAGTCATTTGTGTACTCAAAATCTCTTGATGCATTCTCCTCATGAATTATGGAATTACATTTTAAAATGGTTAGCCTTTATTCAAGACAAATACGTCGAGAAGTTAAAGGTTGAACTCCATCAACAGTTTCGTAATGATTTATAGAGAATCTCTGGTTACATCTGTACTATTAAGATCTTTGCTAAACTATGTTTTTTAAGAGAATATACGACCCAAACAGAAACGCTTTTAATTAATAATTTAATAATGACACAAAAATCATTTCTGACCGTGTCGTTTCTTACTTAATTCTTTTTTTTAATTCATCATTTTTAAAAATTATGTTTCTTTTAATTTTTATCTTTCATACATTGATGGTTATAAATATCAGATGTTGTCTTCTTCGTTGCATGTTATGTTTACTAACTGATAAACGATCATAAAATCCTAAGATACATTTATTATAAATAATTTTCGTTTGACGGTTTTCATAAAAAATAAAATAAATTAGAATTTTTAAGTTTTAAATAAATTATAGTGCGGAAATATAAACAACTTTTTTTTATTTATATTTAATACGAAACAATCGGAAAATATTTTAAATAAATAAAAACATTAAATTGTCATTCTAACTGTAATCGCAAACTTTTTTTAAATATTTTATAAATTCGATACTATCTAAAAATAAAAAAGAGTAATACTTTATTACTTGTCAACTGAGTTATATGTATGCAAAATTTCCACTTTGATAAAATTTGAAAGGAAATTTTCGTGATGAATGAGCCGGAGAGTACTTTAGTTTCAAGTAACTTTATAACTGTACTGTATTCTACTACATAAATATGCCTATATGTATGTATATGATGTTAAAATTATACTAAATCTGTTTTTAAAGTCAATTTAAGATTTTATTTAGGTGAATAAAATACATCAGAGAACAATTCATCTATATTTAATAATGGAGTAATTCGAATTTAAGCGTTTATTTTGTCAAAATGTTTTATAGTTTAAAGTGAAAATAAATCGAGCGAATGCAGTTTATTAAATAATGAAAGTAACTTATTAGAACCACTTTTAGGATTTCTTAGATGCAATTTACTGTAAAAGATTTACTCTACAGAGAAAGAACAAAGTAATAAATAAAACTATTCATTATCATTAGAGAACTATCTTTAAAATTAAACTTTTATGAACTTAAATCTTCACTAATCGTTTAAAATACGTAAAAGTATTTTTGGATACATAAAAAACAGGGAAATAACATTAAAACGAATAATTCGGGATAAAAAATTTTCCACATCTTATAATTAAAATTCAAAATAAACTCTAGTGTATTGATTTTATAAAATTTTCGGCGTGGATTTTTATTAGTTTGCTTATGTTTAAAAATGGATATAAAAAAAACCATTTAAACTTTATTATGAAACTTCAATGACCAAACCGAAAACCATATTTTTCTAAAATATTGATTGCATCACTAAACAAAGAAATTCAGTATTTTTTCCTCTTATGATTTTTGCTAGAAATAATAGTATACTCATTAGCATTAATGAGAGAAAAGCTCTTACAAATTTATAAGGTTTCTTTCTAATGTCTTCAGTAATTCAGAGAATGAGGTGAAAAGCACGTATTTATCTAATTCGCAATTTTCTTCCAACTAGAAAATAAATAAGACGAATGATTTTGTACTAACTGACTATTATCTCGACGAAGCTGTTCATGATTACAAATGATAAGATTATGTTAAATCTCCATTTGAAATACATTGGTAGAATTTTATACTAGAATTTAATAATATAAAATAAAAAAGAAGAGTAAAAATTTTAAATTAAATACCAAAAAAAATTTAAATCAAGAAAATATCTACTATTTTTTCTATATATATATATATCCTTCAAATAGTATTGTAATTTATTTAAAACAGAAATAAAATTGTTTTTATAAATCTCAGTTTAAAACTACATTTTTGTAAAACCATATGTGGAAAATTGAAATACTTCAGCTGAAAAGGCATCATGATTCTGGGCTGTGCTTATCGGTTAGAATATAAATAAAATGGTAGACTTCTGGTAAAGAATATCATTGTATAAATTATTTATATTTTAAGTTAAAATATATGATGACTTCCACTTTATATTATTGACTTTTTTCTTATGTTTGAGCTAATAATGCATTTTTATAAATTTAAAAAAATTCATATAATTCTTTGATAAATAAATTTTTTGATTTATATGTTTTTATAAAGTAAATCTATTAAATAATTGGCATTTTATTATTAGTTTTGTTGATTGTTTTAAAATTATTACATTTAAATAAATTAAAATTTTAGAAGTATCAAATTTTACAAAACTTAACTTTAAAAAAAAAATATATATATATATAAATTTAATATTTTATTAAAAAAAAATTATTAAAAATAATATAGTACAAATAATAATTAAGATTTTTAATTATAAGTGAATCTTATGTGCTTATTTATAAGCACATAATAACAAGTATATGGCCAAAAAAATTGGGAAAATTAAAATAACTACTTATTCCAAGTTTTTCAGATAAAAAATTCTCAATGTGTTTTTATTTAAATACATAATTATTTAAATGGATAAAGTGATAAGCTTTAATTATTTTAAAGCAGCAAAGAAAATAAAATAAAATTAATGATACTGCATTACTAATAATATTTGAAAAATGAATTTATTAAACTGAGAGCAGTTTGAATACTAAATTTTTTTTAAATATATTTCTGAAGGTTTTAAATAAAAATATTCCAAGAGTAAAAGAAGAATTAACTGAAGAAGAAAGAGAAGAAAGACAAGTAAATTTAATAATATCAATAATTTAAAATTTATTATTATTCTTATTTACAATTTTATTATATTAAATAGAAAAAATTTATTAAAGAAAATGAATCATTGCTAAAAAAATATGGTATGCTACACAAATATGACGATAGTAAAAGATTTCTACAAGAATATCCTTTTCTTGCTTGTGATGAAACAGCCAATTATTTAGTTATGTGGTGTATTAATTTAGAAGTTGAAGAAGTAAGTTATATCTAAAATACAGGTATCCTCAACTTACAACAAGGTTTAATTTAAACCCCACAGTCTTAAGTTGGAATGGTTGTCCATTCAGTCAGAAATGCCCAAAATTTAGGGATTTCTTACTACTAATCTTTAGTAAAACACTATGTTATTGTAACAAATATTGATATAATGAACACAAAACTACAAGAACCAAACAAAAAGAATGTATTTTGTTCATCAGTCCATTGTGCATATATTAGTTCACATATGGATTGCATTGACCAATCACAGAATTTACCATTGACATTGTTGTCATAAATCAAGGATGTTGTATGTTGAGGATGACTTATAATAAAATTAAAAAAAAATAAAAACACTCATTAAATAATAATTAAATAATTTCAGAAACATCAATTAATGGAGCATGTTGCTCATCAGTGTATACGTATGCAGTATATATTAGAATTGGCTAAGCAATTGGAAACTGATCCCAGAGCATGTATATCATCCTTTTTCAGTCGGTAAATTGTATTTAGTTTATAAAATGATAAATATAAAATCTCTCATGTTTATATATTATAAAATTATAATATTTTAATTTAGAATACAGTTGGCTGATCAACAATATAAAGATGCTTTTGATGATGAGTTAAAAGCATTTAAACAAAGAGTAAAAGACCGAGCAGAAGCATGCATTCAGAAAATTGCAAAAGAAATTGAAGAAGTATAATTGATTGTTTTTTATTCATTCATTCACAATTTTTATTGAGTTGCTGAATATATTTTTGTACAGAATTTAAAAATTTTTAATATCTATTTATCTTTAAAATTATTTAGGAAGAGAGAGAGAAAAAATTAGGTCCTGGTGGATTGGATCCTGTTGAAGTTTTTGAATCATTACCAGAGGTATTTTATGCATATATTTATTATTTCTTTCAAAATTATGATAATTTTTTTCATTTTTTTTTTGAAAATATTTGTAACAATATTTTGAAAAGATTTTATATAAATAATATAATAAATTGGCAAGTAAATTTCTGTAATTTCAGAAAATGAAAGAATGTTTTGAAAAGAGGGACATAGCTTTGTTACAAGATGTCATTGCACAAATGCCTGAAGAAGAAGCAAGATATCATATGAAAAGGTGTGTCGACTCAGGACTCTGGATACCAGATGCAAAGGCTGCTGAAAAAAGTACTGAGAATTCTAACAAAGATGAATAAATTCAGCTCCTTTCAAATATCTAACTTTGTTGCCATGTTCTAAATGTAGTCCATGTATATTTGTATTTGATCATAACATTATTATTTTGGCCCTGAAGCTATTTTTAGCAGATACAATGCTTTTTAACAGATTGATTGTATCTGTCTATCATCAAAATTGTGAATAGAAAATTTGAAATTCAAGATTATTAAGTGATAAATGATGGATTGTTGATTTTTGATAAAAAGTAAAAATAAAAAATGTAACATAATATCACTCTTCTATTCTGGAATTAATTAAAAATATATATATTTTATAATTATTTTTACTCTATTCATTATAGAAATAATTTTGTAATGATATTAATATTTTATACAGTATTTACTTTAAATACTGTGCATAATAAAATTTTATTGTTTATATATTAGTTATTTTAGAATATACATAAATTCATAACTCATGTAATTAAGATTTAATGCTTAATCTTGAAAGCCTTTCATCTTCCAGATACTCAAAACAATATATTACTGTATGTAATTTCATATCTGCAAAATTAAAATTAAGTATTAAGTTTCATCTGTGTAAGACTTCTGATGAAAATTTAGTGACATTTAACATATGCTGTATTTGCAGTGGTTCCCAAAGTTTTGCCTAGATGGGCCAAATTTTAAATTCCAAAATATTTGGCGGGTCAAAAATGTTACGGAAGAATACATTCAAATCAATAAAAAGTCAGACACGGGAAAGATTTATACTAATTTTATAACATAATCGTTCTTTATTTATAACAATAATTACTTATTAGAAACTGTTTAAAATAACACATTTCAAAATTAATTAAATAAAAATAACTAAATAGTTTCAAATAGAGAAAAAATAAATAAATTCATCAATGTGAAGTGCGTGACTTGTGCACTTGTTTTCTTTTGATGATAATGAGCCTTGCTTCTAAATTGGTTGAATGTAATCATAACACCGCTTGTAAATGTTCAGCAGTTAATTTGGATCTCAATTTGTACTTATTAATATTGATGAGCCTTGGTTCTTTCGTCATCGGAGGAAAAAGCTCGAGCTATAGCCTCCATATTATTAAGTGAAGAAGAAGAAGAAGAAGAGCCTTGGTTCTAAATTGGTTGAATGTAATCTTAACACCGCTTGTAAATGTTCAGCAGTTAATTTGGATCTCAATTTGTACTTATTAATATTCATGATTGAGAAAATTTTTTTCGCATATATAAGTGCTTCCAAATAATGAAAACATTTGGAAGCATTTATACCTGTATTTTTTTTAACTGAACAATTTTTAATTATGAAAATTTATTTTTTTTGTAAAACTGAAAATAATCTCTATCAATTCAAGATCGCGGATGATCTGACATCGCGGGCCGCATTTCTAGAGTTTGCGGAAAGCACTTTGGGAAACCCTGCTGTATTGGATTATAAATCAGTACAAAATTAATTTCCCCGTATAAAATTGATACACATACAGAAAAATCTTGATTTTAGCTAGAATGAATCAAAATCTTAATTATTCAATCATTGATTATCCAAATTCTATAAAAAAAAAAATCGGTAAAATTCAGTTTATGTAGCTATCTGTTGTATTTTTAAACTGTCTTGTTTGATGTCTACATACTACAGTTAGATCAAAATCTCGAGTTTTTTGTGCAAAAAAAAAAATAGTGGAAATCAAACGTAAAATCCGCACTGGAAATATTCTTGTTTTTATGGTATGTTCTTACAATCTTATCATTTTTATTAATATGGAAAATAATTTCATTATTCGTAACTTGTTTTTATATCTTCAGATATTTTCCAAGAATGGTCCGGCTCTGGCTTGTTGAATTGCATTCCTCACTTGACTGCTAACTCGTGATGGGCATTGGAATACACTGTCATTTAACTTCCATTTCAAAAGATATTTAAAACAAAAAGAATGACCTCCGTGGTCGGCCAGATGGCCGCGTGATAAAACTAATCGTAATGAGCTCCGATAGATTCGCTGAGATAAACGTGGTGGTAATCAATGGGCGAGAAATGGATTGTCTGATTCCTGTAACACTTCTTACTGACTTTATAAGTATTTTTTTGCCACAGTATATCCGGAAATGCAGGCATTTGGGTACAATTGCAAAGCACGATAAAAGGGAGTCGAAATGAAGAACTTATTTATCGCGTTCACGTGGAGCCGTTTATTGGGCGGAAAGATTATTTCCCTTTCCTTAGTAGAAGTCTTCCGTCGTCTCGTACCTTCTTTCTTTTTTCAGCCTATTAAAATATTTTTTTGTCAACAGATGACGCCAGTTTCCATTAAATTAGAATATTTTAAGGCCGTGGTACTCTTCGCACTTCCGTCGTCTCGTACCTTGTTTCTTTTTTCAGCCTATTAAAATATTTTTTTTGTCAACAGATGACGCCAGTTTCCATTAAATTAGAATATTTTAAGGCCGTGGTTCGATATTCATCGGTTCTCTCTCAGTTCGCACTACGTCGGTTCGATATTACTCGGTTTCCTCACTTTTGTGATTCTTTATTCCAACTGATGTCAGATTGGGTCAAACTGAGTTTACACAATTTAAACTACCTTGCGAGTAGGGTTTTTTTTTTTTTGCATATTTTACGTCCCCTTTCCAATCAGGGAGATTACTAAGGGGACTTGGGTCAAACTGAGTTTACACAATTTAAACTACCTTGACTTCTAACCGCATGCGCAGTGGGGCGAAGTTCAGTCTTCTTCAAATGCGCCCAATTTATACAAATATGCAGCGTGCTTCAATACATCAGTATAATCATCATTTCTTCGCGAGTAGGGTTGACTTCTAACCGCATGCGCAGTGGGGCGAAGTTCAGTCTTCTTCAATGGCGCCCAATTTATACAAATATGCAGCGTGCTTCAATACATCAGTATAATCATCATTTCTTGTATCATTTACGTCACTAACAATTAAACTTGTAGATAATTTTACTAAAAACATTTATGAATGCCTCCATCTTAAATCATGTGACCTGGCTCACTGAACTGGTTCTTTATTCAAACGAAACTGTGACGTCAACCAAGAAAATCGTGAAGGTTTATTAGTGTAGTTCGTGGAATATCGAACCACAACCTAACTGACGGGGCGAAACAAACTATTCAGAAAAATCTGGGACATATGGCCACCTTAAATAAATGTAAAAAATAAATGTTTTATAATATGAACTATTTTATTTAAAAAAATCTCTTCAACTGATCAATTCGTTTCATTTACTGATATTTTATTAACAGATGACGCCACTTTTTATTCTGGGCGAATACTAAGTGGCGGAGAGAAACAAGCCCTTCCATAGGTTACCCATCTCTGCGGAGAGGTCAGCTAGATTATGGAGGACGGGCCGATTCTCAGATCCCATGATAAATATTTTCAAGGGGGTGAGATCCGAGACTCGAACCCGGATGCTCCGAGTGGAAAGGTCAGGCAGATGGCCGCGTGGTAAAGCTGTGGCTTATCACCCTGGAGGATCCGGGTTCAAATCCATGTCCTACCCTTCCAGGTTTTCAGGAGGGGTCAGAGCCCGTTCGTTGAACCCCATTCTTCAACCATCTGGTTGATTCCATCATAGATATTGGCCAGCCTGTGATGGACTCTATAACTGGCCGCCGCCAGATACAGAATATCCCATGAGGATATGGCGGCTTAACCAATCTAACCTAACCGGAGTGGAAAGCTGAAGCGTTTCCACGCCGCCAATCCGGACGATCTCATTTACTGATTAATAAATAGAGTCATTCTAGGTCCTATCATAGACTGATCATTCCTATATAGAGATCAATCAATCTAAAGAATATGGAGATCACCAATCGGTTTGGAAATCTCAAATAAAGTTTAAGAAGTAGAATAACTTAAAAATTTAAGTCTTTTTTTATGTTCTTCAGAACTTTTAAACAAATTTTTATGTATCAATATCTGGGATTTTTGATTTCAAGTCTCTCTGTATTGTTTTACCAATGTGTTTTACGATCGGCTTTCAACTCTGGAGGACCCGGATTCGAGTCTCGGGTCCCACCCCTTGAAAATATTTATCATGGGGTCCGGGCCCGGCCTGTCGATCCTCGTTCTCCACAATCCGTCTGACCCCTCCGCAGGGGTAGGCAGCCTGTGGAAGGGCTTGTTTCGCCCCGCCACTTAGTACTCTTACTGAGTGGAAAGTGGCGTCATCTGTTGACAAAAAAAGGGTTTTACGCCACTTTCCACTCGGTGAATACTAAGCGGCGGGGCATTTCCATCCCGTCAGGTAGATGTTGGGGTTCAACACGAAATGGAAATGCCAGCACTGTTATTTTCATTCCCGTCAGATAAAGCATGGGATTCAAAAGCCGGGTCCAGACTTTTCAAAAAAATAATGGAGGTGTGAGAACCGGGAATTGAATCCGGATTCTCTAAGGTTGAAGCAAAGCACGCTTCCACTTTGACCATCCGGCCGATCGATCTCAAGTATTCTGGATAGAAAGCTAATCGTTTCTATGCCGTCAATCTCTACTTACTCGCTAGAAAGAATATTATTTTGTCATAATCTTTTTCAGGCGGCCGTGTGGATAAAATACTTGTTCACTTTCTTGGATGATTCGGATTCTATAACTCCAGTTTTTTTCAGAAGTCCAGATCTGCCATTAGAATCCTACATCAACTCTTCGGTTGATTTCATCACGGGTGTTATCCAGCCTATAGCGGCTATGTAGTGTCTACAACGAAAATATTTCGGGTGATTTAGCAGTATAATCAAAATTAATCTAACCATTGGAAAGAAAGAAAATAATATTTTATAGTAGCGACATCTGTTAAATATCATTGTAAATATTAAACAAGTTGATTGACTTGTGAGAAAGATGTCTTCACCCTATTGGGTTGTTCTTTTAGCTTGTGGCTCTTATAATCCTATCACAAATATGCATCTTAGAATGTTTGGTAAGCCATATGATTTGTAAGATATACTGTTCGTTTAAAATAACATAATTGTTCTTTTTCATAATATTTTGAATGATCGTTTGATGGATATCTTAGCATTGACTTGTAACTGAAAATTTAATTGGTCTATCTTATGACGTCGTAGTTAACCTATCCAATAATATGCATTTTCTGAACGCGGTATTTATTATTGTATTACGCAATAACTGTTTATATTATACACATTAATTTTGCTATAGAAAAGACTTGACATTACTGCTGATCAATGAATTACATATCAGAGTATCAAGAACTTATTTGTAGACTATAAGATAATTATTTTTGGAAATATTTACTCGTAATCAGACAAGGAGACATGGTCCCTCCAGAAATATTATTCAGGGGGACTGTCCTCTTCAAATATTTTTATTTAGACTTTTTGATTTAGATTTCGTTTTTATGAAAACGGTGATTGATTGAATAAATAATACCATATATGGTGATACAAATATCGATCTAGTCTTGTCATTAAAAAATAAGAATATAATAGAATTGTTCTGTTTTGTGGATGATAATTATAAAATAATGGATGTAGTTTGTAATCAAACTATTATTCAATTGCAAAATTCCGTTCAAGACTACCAGAAATAATGTACTCTGAGTATATAACAATAATTCGGTTATATCAGAAGTCTAGATATGATAATTTTAAATTATTTTATCTATATTATATAAAGTTTCTGTATAAGTCAGACTTCGAACACTACCTGTACGTAATAAACAGGGCTGGGGAGCTGGATTGAAAGGTTAGGCTCTGGCACCGACTCCAGAGCCACAGTATATTCCAGCAGTGGCTCCAGCTCTGGAATCATTGTTTTAAAACTGAGGCTTTAGCTCCAGCTCTGGCTCCATCACTATAAAAGTTTTTTGGTATGACCGCTACCATGAAACATTACTTACCTTACTATCACATCATTTACTTTTTAAATTGATATATTGGTGTTTGTATTATAATAATTTATCTTATATGTATAAAGTTTCAATAAAATATTTATTTTGGCAAATGGCATTAATATATTGGTAACTAAAAATCAAAGATCACGTAATTTATTGATTTCAAATTTTTATTGAATTTTAAGTGCTAAAGTTGGGGTAAGCTTATACATGGGTTGCACATTTTTACCGATTTTCAAACTCTAAAGTCGGGGGCTCAGCTTATATTCAAGTATATATGATAGATGGTTAGGAGCTGGAGCCAGCAGAAATTTTAATGGCTCTGGCTCCACTAAATATGATCAGCTTAGCTCTGGCTCCTCCAAAACTTCCTGGCTCCATGGCTCTGACTCCAGCTCCAGCTTCCCAGCCCTGATAATAACAAATATATTAAGGAAGCATTTTCAATTAATGACTAGAAGAGCTAGAATGAAGTGATTAATGATATAAAGAGGATAAAAGGCAAAAAATGGGCACCTAGAATTCGAAAATTCTTGTAATGAATTTACTCATTTTTATTTAACAGATTAAATAACAAAATATTATCTTTTTGTACATATTATGAAGGGAAGGGACAATACCAAAATGGATTAGAGCAGTCATACTCAACTCTTTTTTTTCCCCAAGCCACATACATTTATTTGCTATATCAAGTGGGTCACAACATGCTATATCAGCAGTTGACACAACACTTTTGTTGTTGTTGCAATGATTTCTTCAAGAAAGCAAAATTTTCATATCTCATTAAAGATCCATGAGTAAAAGTATCGTATAAGTGGTAATATATGGGTGTAGCCTGCACCTGGTGATACCCACCTGCAGATGGGTAAGGTGGCTCCATCTGTTGTTTAAATAACAGATGGCACCATCTTAGCCTAAATTTAAATAAATAATTATTAATCCAACAGATGGTGGCACTATAGCATAAATTAAAAATAATTATTAATTTGGGATTTATTTCAAAAAATAAACTGCAAGGGAAGTTTGGTTTGATAGGATTATTTGGATTGCGTAAATCCCCTTAGTAAATGTTGATTTATGATTGGAATTCCACTATATTAAAGAATTCAGTAGATAAGGATTATATACAAGAAAAATATTTATAACAATAATGTTATTAATTTAAAGGATGCAAGTAACTTTTCTTCAGCATGGGAATATCTCATTGGCCAAATTAAGAAAGAATATGGTTTATCACTTATTAGAGATTGTATAATTTATTCTGTCAGTATGAAATATGGCTGTGGCATTCAATGGGTTGAGTATAAACCTCATGTAATGTAATGTTACATATATAGAAAAAGTCCTCAATGAATTTGGTTGAAATAAATTAGAAATCTATAAAAATGTTAAATACTTTCAACCATATTATATAGCCATGGTGGGCAAATTATGGCTCACAAGCCACATGCAGCTCTTTGGTACCTGCACTGTGGATCCATACCATAAAAGTCAATAGCTAATATAGAGCATATATCTACTTAATTTAAAAATGCAATATATTTGTAATTTGTTCATTTATTGTAAAAACTAGTATTTGTCTATAAGAAATAAATGCATGCGAAATATATAATAAACAGTTTTTGATATTATTGTTAAGATTATCTGAAAAAACTCATGTGACTCCCATTGACATAGAAATATTAATTGCAGCTTTTGAGTATTTGAGATTCTCCTATATGGCTCATAGTGACATCAAATTTGCCCACCCATTATATAAAATGCAGATGCACACTCCATAATCAATATAATTTTAGACCGTTGTATAAATTTTTGTAATGAAAAATAAAATGAAAATGAATGTAAAATTATTTTATGTAACAACAGGTTTAAATAAAATATATATATCATAAATAGCTATTAATTGTACTAAATAAAAATATCTTTTTTATATTGAATTTTCTCTTTTTTTAATAGAATTAGCCAGAGACTATCTTCACAGCACTGGACGGTTCAAAGTAGTTGGTGGCATTATCTCACCAGTAAATGATGGCTATAAGAAAACTGGATTAATTTCAGCTAAACACAGATGTGCAATGGTAAATTTGGCTCTCCAGTCAAGTGATTGGATCAAGTGAGTCAAATGAGAATTTAATTTTAGCAACAACTGAAATTTTATTTTTCAGATTATTTTCAAATTATCATCTTAATACATTTTTTTATATATGGAGTATTTTTTTTTTAAATGCAGATTGGATACTTGGGAAAGTGATCAAGATTCCTGGGTAGAGACAGTTAAAGTACTGGCTCATCACCAAGCTAAATTAAATTCCAGAGATGCTAATGATAACTCTATCAGTTTTCGAAAAAGGCAGAGGTTGGATTATGAAAATGCAAATGGTAAAAAGAATCATAATTCTAAGTTTTTATTAAATAAATAAATGTGGTATATGCAAATGTGTTCTTCCCTTAGTTTATGAATTGGAATTTGTTTCTGAAAATCTATATCTATATTACTTATAAAATACAGATTGTGTGTGTGTGTGTGTGTGTGTGTGTGCGTGCGTGCGTGCGTGCGTGTGTGTGTGTGTATATATAACTTTTTATTTAAAATCTATGAAAGATATTTAGGAATATGATAAAGAATTTTGTTTAGTATCAGTATGGGCATATCCCTATGATGTGTATAACTTTTTATTTAAAATCTATAAAAGATATTTAGGAATATGATAAAGAATTTTGTTTAGTATCAGTATGGGCATATCCCTATGTTGCCCTTTTTTTATTCGGCCTTTTTTTAGGGCCCTATGGGGCCCTATTATTATTTATTTTATGACAATAAATATCAATAGATAGCTCTTAGTGTGAAAGTAAGGGGCAACAGATAACTTACCTGCATTACTATTACTGGATTTTTACAGAATAATTTAGCTAATATAATTATTATTGATTATGATACGGGATACTGTTCAGTATCAATTTGTGTTCAATCAGTATCTTTATATCATACCTTTTCATTGGATGTTTTCTTTTAAAGGAAATTTTATGTTGAATTTGCAGTTAAGCCTATTCTATATCCATAATTATGAGCATGACATATATCTCATATGAAATTTGTTTATATTTTATCACACAAAAATATTATATAACTATTCATCATGACATAACTACTATATGTTTATCTAATATTTTGTAATAATAATAATTAATATTTAAAATCTCACAAAAAGCAGAAATATATATAAATTTTTTATTTTTTGTTGCAATTTTAAATGAAATTAAGCCATGTTGCATTATTTCAAATTTATTTTGAGTCTCTTCCCCTTCGAAATTTTTCTTCGCATTATGCATGATTTGATTCTCTCCCCCCTTCAGAATTTTTCATCGAACTATGCATGATTATTATAACATGGTTCTTCAAGCTGATTGGAGAAACAGTTTGGATTGACCAGATCTGTTTTAAACAGACATATTTCCACGTATTATATTAGTCTTTATTTCTCTAACAATTACACATAAATATTTTATATTTTATTTAATAACTAAAATATTGTTTAGTCATAAAGATGCAAGCATTAACCATTTTAAGAGTGATGTCATAATTTACAGAACTCTTCCTGCATGTCATTTACCTTCTCAAATCTATATTCTACCTCTAAATGTGGCATAATTTATGGATTCTCTTTAGCTAATAAATAAATAATGCTTAAAATAACACACAAAGAAATAATATATATAGCATATAGAAAATTTCTATATGCTAATTTCTTTGTATATAAGTGTGTAGTGATGTGGCATAAGAACTTGGTTGATTGTCTTCCTTAAACAAAGTTCTTTTCCAATATAGATAATGAGATGTTTGATCTCTTTCAGTGACATTTTCTCATAACTTAAAACGTCTTTTGCAGAAACATCAATTTTATTGCATTTTCTTTGCACACATTGCTGAAACTTTTTCTCTGTTCTTATGCCACATCACTGTCATGACATAATTATGTATTTCAACCAAGCATTATAATATTTTTCTCTGTACTTATGCCACATCACTGTCATGACATAATTATGTATTTCAACCAAGCATTATAATAATATAAACAAGTTTATCATGGATGGATTCACAGTGGTGTTGGCTGGTGATTTTTGTCAAATGTTACCTGTATTTTCAAAAGGTACCAAGGCTAATGAATTAAAAGCATACATAAAATCATCATATCTTTGGCAAGAAGTTGAAAAATTATCTCAACATGAGAGTGCTAAAAAGTAAGGGTAAGAATTCTGCTAAATTTTCTGATTTCCTTTTAATCATTGGTAATGGAACAATACCAAATACAAATGGATTAATTAATATTTATAAATATTTCTACCAAGAAAATATTGTACATTCATTAGAAGAACTAATTTCAAAAGTGTATCCAGAAATTAATAATATAAATGAGAAAAATATCAAATGGTTTTATGAATGAGCAATCCTAGCTTGTAGAAATGATAGAGCTGAATTTATAAATGAACAGATCATGGTCTGTTTCATGGTGGATGAATGACATACAATTCAATAGATATAGTTACAAATATTGATGAAGGTATACATTCCCCATAGAATTTTTAAATTCACAGAATCCACCTGGATTAACCTCTCATAAATTAAAGTTAAAAGTTGGAATTCCAGTAATACTGCTTAGAAAATTAGATTCTCCATGTTTATGCAATGGAACAAGACTTTGCATAAAATCATTAAGACAAAATCTGATAGAAGCTACATTTATTTATCACTGGTTGTGCAATTGGAGAAACAGTTTTCATTCCACATATATCTTTGATTCCAACAAATTTTCCTGTTCACTTTGAAAGACTGCAATTTCCTATTAAGGTTTGTTTTGCAGTGATTATTAACAAAGCACAGGGACAGTTCTTAAAAGTTGCAGGTGTTGATTTAAATACTGATTGTTTTTCCCATGGCCAATTGTATGTTGCCTTTTCAAGAGTTGGAGAAGCAAAAAGTTATATATCTACACAAAAAATCATTGTGTAGATATATAAATTTCTATATCTACACAATGATACACAATGATTTTTTTGTGTAGATTGCAATTATATTCATTACTTGATATATATCAAGTAATGAATATAGTTTATAAAGAAGCATTATAAAAGCAATAATAAAATTATTTTTTTATAATATATAATATCTGTTAAAGTAATTGCCATAGGCTTGAAGACTGTTTAAAAAGGAGTTGTATTCCCTGTTAGAATTCCTTTGGCTGGGATTGCAACCACTCCGTCACTACATGCTTGATTTCATTGTCCAACTGAAAACACCTACTTTTCAGTTTGTCCTCCAATATTCCCTGTCAGAATTCCTTTGGCTGGGATTGCAACCACTCCATCACTACATGCTTGATTTCATTGTCCAACTGAAAACACCTACTTTTCAGTTTGTCCTCCAGTGAACCTAACAAGTGGAAGTCCATAGTACTAAATCAAGACTGTATGTAGGTTATTCAGTATTTCCCATTTGAACTTCTGAAGCAATGACTTCATTTTATGTGATAAGCACTACTACATTATTCAACAATCCTGGCCACTTGTTTTTGATGGCAATTTGAAGACATTGCAAAGTCTTACAGAATATTCTACAGTTTGAACTCATTCGAGGAAATGAATAAGCAATAGTCCTGTCACATTGAAGAATACAATTAACATCACTTTGCCTGCTGAAGATATTGTTTTGAATTTTTTGGAAGGTTGTGAATGCATATGCTTCCATTGCATGCTGTTGCATTTCATTTCTGATTCAAAATGATGGCACTAACTTCCATCAGTAGCAACAACTCTGCAAAGAAATTTGGAGTCATTCTGATAGCATATTAAATGTTGAAAAGATAGCTCCATTTGAAGAGATTTTGTGCACTGGTTAACATTTTCAATATCCTCTGCATGTAAACCTTCCAGTATCTCAGTTTTCATGCAAAATGATCTCCACTGTGACTTTATTGATGTGCACAGTCAAAGAAACCATATCACTTATTATATGACAATCAGTCTTAATAAGCTCATCTACAGTGGCTATGAGCTATCCAGTCATTACAACATTTCTTCACCTGGACATTCATCATCATCCAAATTTTCACAACCATTTTTAAACAGAGTCCATTATTAATGCACAGTTTTGTGTGAACAGCAATCATTTCTGTAAACTGCAAACAATTAACAGTGAATTCAGCTGTGAGAAAGTGTATCACTGCATTCTGTTCTTGTTTTGAAAAATTTGGAATCACAATGCCATTGTTTTCCAATTGACAGAAAATAAACATTCTGCTTACACTTTCTGACATTCTGTTTGAATACTATGTGATGCCACTCTGACATGATGTGAGTATGGCTTACATTAATAATTCTCTCTTGCACAAGTACAAAAAAAATTTTACCTTGGCTTACCATCTTTGTTTTATTGCATTCATTATCTTTTCATTCCAACACACCTTATATGTATACTATAGTTTCACTAATGGCAGTGGTCTCAAACAGGTGGCCCATGAACCACATCTGGCCCGAAAGCAACAATTTTATACAGTCCAAAAAGATGTTTTAGCTATTTGTTTAAATACATATTAGTCGGAAAATTATTACAATTTAACATTAATAAAACTGTTTTATAATTTCATAATTATATAATGTTATTTTGATATCTTTTTAAGAGAAATTGAAAGTAATTACAAATAAATATTTTTCTTTCATTTTAATTTTGTTTAAAAATATTTGGTCCTTCATTTCTTTATAAATTGATCATTCAGCCTGCAAATCAATTTGAGTTTGAGACCACTGACTTATGACACCTTTTATATTTTCAGTTAAGCTGCCATAATGCACATGGAATATACTGTATCTAGCAGCACTGACTTTTAGAGACTGTCAGCCTGGTCAACAGCAGAATAATAAGCTCTGAATTATGATGCAACTATTCACTGATTTTGTTTTCTCATAAAAGCAAAATCCTCATCATATTTCTTTCAGTTAATAAAAGCAGATACTAAAGTAGATTTTTATAAAAATGAAATGGCACTAAGCAAGCTTTCATAAAACTGGGGAAACCTGAACTAGTATAAGTATTTGGTAATTTTTGTCATCAAGTTGTTACTGTATTGTTTAAAATATATTGTTCATATAAATTTTCCAAGGAGTGGGATCCTAATTCAATTCTAGATCCACTCTGATTAGAATTTTAAAATATTTCCATATAGCAAATTACACTGATGATCCTATTGCAATATAATTTAGCACAGTGTTTGTAGACAATATTATATACTTGAGTTAAATATAGTTACTTGATTTTTTACAATTACTACTGTGTGTTTCAACTTGTTTATCATCTCTTATGCTGGAAACATAAGAAAATAGGAATTTATTCCATTATGCTACCTTAAAAGTTTTTCTCAAATATAACAATGAAATAACATTAAATAAGGCAACACAAAATAAGGATCTATTGTATTTGTAAATGTTGAGTCACATTGCTAAGTTAAATTTAGCAGCCAGTAACAAAATAGTAGCATTTAATGTAGTTCTGATACTGTTTGTCTATCACAAGAATAGCTCCCGCCAAGAAGTCTGTGCATGTCTGTTGCCTTTATTTATCACTGGTTGTGCAATTGGAGAAACAGTTTTCATTCCACATATATCTTTGATTCCAACAAATTTTCCTGTTCACTTTGAAAGACTGCAATTTCCTATTAAGGTTTGTTTTGCAGTGATTATTAACAAAGCACAGGGACAGTTCTTAAAAGTTGCAGGTGTTGATTTAAATACTGATTGTTTTTCCCATGGCCAATTGTATGTTGCCTTTTCAAGAGTTGGAGAAGCAAAAAGTTATATATCTACACAAAAAATCATTGTGTAGATATATAAATTTCTATATCTACACAATGATACACAATGATTTTTTTGTGTAGATTGCAATTATATTCATTACTTGATATATATCAAGTAATGAATATAGTTTATAAAGAAGCATTATAAAAGCAATAATAAAATTATTTTTTTATAATATATAATATCTGTTAAAGTAATTGCCATAGGCTTGAAGACTGTTTAAAAAGGAGTTGTATTCCCTGTTAGAATTCCTTTGGCTGGGATTGCAACCACTCCGTCACTACATGCTTGATTTCATTGTCCAACTGAAAACACCTACTTTTCAGTTTGTCCTCCAGTGAACCTAACAAGTGGAAGTCCATAGTACTAAATCAAGACTGTATGTAGGTTGTTCAGTATTTCCCATTTGAACTTCTGAAGCAATGACTTCATTTTATGTGATAAGCACTACTACATTATTCAACAATCCTGGCCACTTGTTTTTGATGGCAATTTGAAGACATTGCAAAGTCTTACAGAATATTCTACAGTTTGAACTCATTCGAGGAAATGAATAAGTAATAGTCCTGTCACATTGAAGAATACAATTAACATCACTTTGCCTGCTGAAGATATTGTTTTGAATTTTTTGGAAGGTTGTGAATGCATATGCTTCCATTGCATCCTGTTGCATTTCATTTCTGATTCAAAATGATGGCACTAACTTCCATCAGTAGCAACAACTCTGCAAAGAAATTTGGAGTCATTCTGATAGCATATTAAATGTTGAAAAGATAGCTCCATTTGAAGAGATTTTGTGCACTGGTTAACATTTTCAATATCCTCTGCATGTAAACCTTCCAGTATCTCAGTTTTCATGCAAAATGATCTCCACTTTGACTTTATTGATGTGCACAGTCAAAGAAACCATATCATTTATTATATGACAATCAGTCTTAATAAGCTCATCTACAGTGGCTATGAGCTATCCAGTCATTACAACATTTCTTCACCTGGACATTCATCATCATCCAAATTTTCACAACCATTTTTAAACAGAGTCCATTATTAATGCACAGTTTTGTGTGAACAGCAATCATTTCTGTAAACTGCAAACAATTAACAGTGAATTCAGCTGTGAGAAAGTGTATCACTGCATTCTGTTCTTGTTTTGAAAAATTTGGAATCACAATGCCATTGTTTTCCAATTGACAGAAAATAAACATTCTGCTTACACTTTCTGACATTCTGTTTGAATACTATGTGATGCCACTCTGACAGGATGTGAGTATGGCTTACATTAATAATTCTCTCTTGCACAAGTACAAAAAAAATTTTACCTTGGCTTACCATCTTTGTTTTATTGCATTCATTATCTTTTCATTCCAACACACCTTATATGTATACTATAGTTTCACTAATGGCAGTGGTCTCAAACAGGTGGCCCATGAACCACATCTGGCCCGAAAGCAACAATTTTATACAGTCCAAAAAGATGTTTTAGCTATTTGTTTAAATACATATTAGTCGGAAAATTATTACAATTTAACATTAATAAAACTGTTTTATAATTTCATAATTATATAATGTTATTTTGATATCTTTTTAAGAGAAATTGAAAGTAATTACAAATAAATATTTTTCTTTCATTTTAATTTTGTTTAAAAATATTTGGTCCTTCATTTCTTTATAAATTGATCATTCAGCCTGCAAATCAATTTGAGTTTGAGACCACTGACTTATGACACCTTTTATATTTTCAGTTAAGCTGCCATAATGCACATGGAATATACTGTATCTAGCAGCACTGACTTTTAGAGACTGTCAGCCTGGTCAACAGCAGAATAATAAGCTCTGAATTATGATGCAACTATTCACTGATTTTGTTTTCTCATAAAAGCAAAATCCTCATCATATTTCTTTCAGTTAATAAAAGCAGATACTAAAGTAGATTTTTATAAAAATGAAATGGCACTAAGCAAGCTTTCATAAAGCTGGGGAAACCTGAACTAGTATAAGTATTTGGTAATTTTTGTCATCAAGTTGTTACTGTATTGTTTAAAATATATTGTTCATATAAATTTTCCAAGGAGTGGGATCCTAATTCAATTCTAGATCCACTCTGATTAGAATTTTAAAATATTTCCATATAGCAAATTACACTGATGATCCTATTGCAATATAATTTAGCACAGTGTTTGTAGACAATATTATATACTTGAGTTAAATATAGTTACTTGATTTTTTACAATTACTACTGTGTGTTTCAACTTGTTTATCATCTCTTATGCTGGAAACATAAGAAAATAGGAATTTATTCCATTCTGCTACCTTAAAAGTTTTTCTCAAATATAACAATGAAATAACATTAAATAAGGCAACACAAAATAAGGATCTATTGTATTTGTAAATGTTGAGTCACATTGCTAAGTTAAATTTAGCAGCCAGTAACAAAATAGTAGCATTTAATGTAGTTCTGATACTGTTTGTCTATCACAAGAATAGCTCCCGTCAAGAAGTCTGTGCATGTCTGTTGCTGTGGAAACGAGTCGCTCCATTTTCAACAGGGGAAGCCAGAAGAAAGGCGTCCATTTTGGCTTACTGAACACCTTGATGGCGTGTTGGCGATGTTTTTATTATCATCATTTCTTTTTGTAATTACTTAAATCGATTCATCAAATGAAAGAAAACTGTTTCATATATTAATTATATGCTAATATTTATATTTTACAAATGAAAATAAATATGAATCCTCACATGCTTACCCCCATTCAAAATGGACAGGTCTTGTTGCTATAGCGACCGCCACTAACTAGACATCCTGGCAGGAGCTATTCTTGTGGTAGACAAACAGTATATATAGAGAGTTCTATAATGCATAAACTTATATTTTAAATTTATCCCAAATTAAGCATCAGTTGGTATTCTTATTCCAATTGATGCTTAATTTATATTCTGTGAACTGAACAGAGCTGAATAAGCCAAAGCCAAAACCATTTTTCAATTGGAAAGTTTATATGTTTAATAAAAATTTATTCTAGTGGAACATTGCTTTTCTTACATGAATGCATAACACAATAGAAGATCAGAAGAGTAATGAAATATTTGAGAGGAATTTCATCTTTTCCTTGACATTATCTATAATAATATCTTGTAAGCAGTGCTGATATTCAATTCTTATGCATTAATACAACCATACCAATTTTAAAAATATTTTAATACTTCTGTACCAAATGTACAGAATGTTTTTGCTAAATGGTATATTAATAATTATGGAAGCAGTAAAAATTAATTAACATAAATTCTAATATTAACTCATACTATTGTACAGGTAAGCCTAGATTAGTGTGAGTTCGAATAATGCGATATTTGATTAGTGCGACTTATAAAATGATACATTTTTCAGTTAGTGTGAGCAAATATTCAATTAATGTGAGTTGTAAGCACGAGCAAATATTCGATTAATGAGAGTTTATACCGTTTTTCAGTTAGTGCGAGCAAATATTCGTTTAATGCGAGTCACCGTTTTTCAGTTAGTGCGAGCAAATATTCGATTAATGTGAGTTGCATCGTTTTTCAGTTAGTGCGAGCAAATATTCGATTAATGCCAGTTGTAAGCATAGACCAGTGAGTTCGAATAATGCGATATTCAATTAGTGCGACTTATAAAAATGATACTGTTTTTCAGTTAGTGCGAGTAAATATTCGATTAATTTGAGTTGTAAGCATAGACCAGTCTTAATAACAAAGGTCTGTCCTCTTTTATGATGTCAATTAACAAATTAATGTTAATTTTCGGTTAGTAAAACCGGACGAGGAGCAGTTCAAGAACAGTTACTTGGCTTTGAAAGGGTGAAACACCAGAAAGATGGGCTTTTTGCCGTTAGCTATTTAACATTACTATTATTCAGCTTTGTTATCGTATACATACAGTATAATATAGAATTTTCTTTTAAAAAGTATCAAAATGGATAAAAGGAAGAACGCTTTTGATGATAAAACAGGAAACCGAGTTATAAGCATAGATCAGTCTTAATAACAAAGGTTTGTCCTCTTTTATGATGTCAATTAACAAATTAATGTTAATTTTCGGTTAGTAAAACCGGACGAGGAGCAGTTCAAGAACAGTTACTTGGCTTTGAAAGGGTGAAACACCAGAAAGATGGGCTTTTTGCCGTTAGCTATTTAACATTACTATTATTCAGCTTTGTTATCGTATACATACAGTATAATATAGAATTTTCTTTTAAAAAGTATCGAAATGGATAAAAGGAAGAACGCTTTTGATGATAAAACAGGAAACGAAAAAAAGAAGAGGCTAGTGATTATGCTAGAGCAAAAAATGGATGTGATTGAGCGACATAAAAGCGGTGCTCAACTTCCGCTTTCGATTTGCTCTTTTGGTTTCGATTTGGCGGTTAATTTGATGATGGTATGAGACGCAATTCTTGGTAAGTTATTAATTTAGATGATGAACAACGATGTAAAATATAAACCAATTACCATATTTTACATATAGTTAATACTTCGAGTAGTGCAAATTCGAATAATGCGAGAAATTCGTGGAACCCATTATTCGCACTAATCGAGGCCTACCTGTACTTGCAACTAAGCTGTATTGTCACTGTTTATATACAGACTATTGATTGCATCATATATTCTTTAGGGGAATCATCGAGTTATCATTAATTTCTAACAAAGTAGTTGCTACTACTTCTAAATAGTTGTTTTAACTTTAGTTTTATTGTTAATCTGTTTTAATTTTTTTGCGAAGTAGTAAGCCTGATTACTGATTAATGTAAATTCATTTTTATGCAGTGATTTGATATTTACAATTTTAAGAATATTGTATGCTTATATTATTGTACCAGTTGTTATTTTGTAATATCAGCACTGCTTGCAAGAAGCCCTGTAATGATCCTTATTTGATTTTTATTCAGTGAAAGCAACTCTCTAGTTCGTAGCACTGCTTTTTCAAGAAGCCCTGTAATGATCCTTATTTGATTTTTATTCAGTGAAAGCAACTCTCTAGTCCTCTGTAGAGAATGATTTAGAATAAAAGCCTTTTCTTTCTTTAGTTCAGGCCTGGATCTTGAATGGGAGATGTCCAATATCTAGTCAATACCTGACAATCTGTTTAATGTATCGAATATAATGCCCAGCATAGGCTCAAGTCAATAAAAGAACAAATTCTTTCCTTGACTAAGGCTGGATCTTGAATGGGAGATGTCCAACATCTAGTCAATACCTGACAATCTGTTTAATGTATTGAATATAATGCCCAGCATAGGCTCAAGTCAATAAAAGAACAAATTCTTTCCTTGACTAACCTATTGAAAACTTCATTGCCATCAATTCTTTTTTTAGTCTGGTACTCAAACAAATTACCACATATTCTTAATAGCCAGTTCTACATTGAGTTTGGTGACATTCCTAAATAAGTTTAATATAAATATAAGATTTTACTTAGTGCTTTGAAGGAATCATTTGTATTATTGCATTGTTCTTTACCTCAGTACCATTCAGTGATTATGTACAATACCTCATACCTTGGTTTTGATAATAACCAGAGCTTTCTTAGTTAGGGAAAGCAGCTCAAACATGAATTCTGAAATCTTATTGCCCTCCTATGTGATAGGGATCTAGAGTTTGAATTTATGAAGAGGAACTACAGCATAGAGTAATTTTTATTACATTTTTGGAATCAGAAAAAAGATTTTTAAAAAAACTGTTAGCATCAGGACTGGGGAGCTGGAGCTGGAGTCGGAGCCATGGAGCCAGGAAGTTTTGGAGGAGCCGGAGCCATTAAAATTTCTGCTGGCTCCAGCTCCTAACCATCTATCATATACAGTGGTACCTTGGTTAATGACGAGTTTTTGAAAGAAAAATATGGCTTGGTTAACGACACATGCTTTGGTTAACAACTGATTATGTGAACTTCTGACAAAATACAGCTCTGTAAAACAGCTTGTCATCGCATCACATGATTAATTAGCTCAGTCAATCGTTATTTATTTTAACAATCAATTCAAATCCGACAATATCATTATTGAAATTAATAAAATTATAATCATATAAAAATATATTTAATTAATTAAAAATAGACGTGCAACAGTTCACTATATTTTAGTTTCTTAAAGATGATTTCTAGATGATTATTATTTTAAATTCTGCAAACAATGTCTAATTCAATTGTTCATTTGTGTTATATATTACTTGAACACTTGCGAGTGGTGTGACATCGCAGTTTCAGATTCCATTAGAATATTACTTGACACCTGCAAGTGGTGTGACGTCGACGCAGTTTCAGATTCCATTAGAAAAAATAACATCTGTCCGAGATCCTACAGTTCATATAGACTAGTGGTCTCCAAAGCGGGGTACGCAAGACGATACCTGGTGGTACAGTGAAAACAATTTTTATATATTGTAGATTCTACAAGCTGCTAGATCACTGACCAGTGAGTATTAAAACTAAATATTGAAATAAATTAAACTTGGAACCAGACCCGAGTATTAAAACTAAATATCGAAATAAATTAAACTTGGAACCAGACCTTTAAAACTAAATATCGAAATAAATTAAACTTTGAACCAGACCTTCGTATCGCAGTGTCAGATAAAATCAAACCAGCATTTTCAGAAATTATTAAACAAATGCAAGCCCATTCTTTCATTAAATTTTAATAAGAAAAATAAATATGCACTTATTTTAATAATAAAAATAATGTTCAATTATAGCTTTTTTGGATATTAGTTTACAAAAATAATGTGCAATTATAGCTTTTTGGATATTACATAAGGCCTTATTTCTTCTTTAAAACACTAATTATAATAGATTATTTGCTCAGTCAGTTGGGGGTATGTGCCATTTATTTTTTCTGCTTAGGGGTATGCAGTCAAAAAAGTTTGGAGACCACTTGTATAGACAATAAATCGGCGAGTGCGTATCACTGTTCGTTCGTGTGAAAAGGCAAAATCAAATCTTACCTGTATAATAATCGTTGAATCTATAAGCCGCTAATCAGTGTTTACGGGACTCCGAAGTGAGCCTGTCCTGGTGAAGATTGATAATTAAAAACTGTTTCCACGAACAATTCATTCCCTTCTAATGAAGATTGATAATTAAAAACTGTTTCCATGAACAATTCATTTTATTAATGTTAATTTTTTTGTAGCAAATATAATAAATAAGCGATATTTTCCATATTTTTAGGACATTTTAAATGAGTTTTATCTGCATTTTTAATATTTACTATGGTTGTGGGAAGGAGCTGGAACAAATTAATCAATTTTCAATTAAATCCTATGGGGAATTGTGCTTTGAATAATGACGGTTTTGGTTAACGACAGTTTTAGTTAACGACGGTTCCGCTGGTACGAATTACCGTCATTAACCAAGGTACCACTGTATACTCAAATATAAGATGACCTCCCCGACTTTAGACTGATTTTCAAACTCCAAATCAGTAAAAATGTGCAACCTGTGTATAAGCCTATCCTGACTTTAGCACTTAAAATTTGATAAAAATTTGATTTTGATAAATTACGTGATCTTTGATTTTTAATTACTGATATATTAATGCCATTTGCCAATATAAATATATTATTGAAACTTTAAATATATACATATAAAATAAATTATTATAATACAAACACCAATATATCAGTTTAAAAGGTAAATGATGATGTGATAGTAAGGTAAGTGATGTTTCGTGGTAGTGGTCATATCAAAAAAACTTTTATAGTGATGGAACCAGAGCCAGAGCTAAAGCCTCAGTTTTAAAACAATGACTCCAGAGCCAGAGCTGGAGCCACAGCTGGAATATACTGTGGCTCTGGAGCCAGTGCCAGAGTCTAACCTATTTCAAGCCAGCTCCCCAGCCCTGGTTAGCATAAAGAAAACAAACTCTTTGTTTTTTTTTTTAATTAATGGAAAAATTAGAAATTTTAGATTCTGTAAACTTTTTTTAGTTTATATTTTGAATAAAGTTATTCAAAATCTGAATATTTGAAACCTACAAAACTTTTGAAAATTTTATGAATACAGTGATACCTCGGTTCACGAACACAACCCGTTCCTTGACCCTGTTCGTGATCCGAAAAGTTCGTAATCCGAATCAATTTTTTCTATTGCAATTAATATAAATCCAAATATTACGTTTTTTTGTCCTAGAAAAAATTTTTAACATGTTATGGCTTTGTGTGTGGAAATAATACAGAAAGGAAATAAATATAACAGTAATATTAGAAAAAAGCATGTTTAACACTACCTTCACTAATACTTTTAACTTTTTGGGAGCCATAATAAGGGATAAATTTAATTAAATAAAGAAAAAAACTAAAATATCAATACTTGTTGGAACTTTACTGTACCCATATGAGCTGGGCGAACTGGATTGCTGCTGGGGGAGAGGCTGTGCGCAGGGTTTTGTGCGCCGCGAGTCACGTGCACTCCATACACTCCATGCGTGTATGTTCGTGAACTGAAGCATCATTCGTAAAGCGAAGCAAAATTTGTTCATAAATGGTGTTCGTAGACCGATTTGTTCGTGATCCAAGGTACCACTGTATTTAAGTTCTTGGAAAAGGAATTAATTTTAGATCACATTTCTTATTAAAAAAAAAATAGTATATCACTAGGCAGATAAATTCTATTTCTATAAAAAAAATCTTTGACCACTTGTAGTTGGTCAACTTCAGTTTATCATAAGTTGAAATAAACCAATTACAAGTGGTCAAAACATTCCTTTAATAGAAATAGTACAGCACTAGGCAGATAAATTCTATTTCCTTTCTACTGCTGTATTGTTTATTTTCCTTCTAATCTAAAATAATAATAGAATGTCTATATTTCTTGTTTCATGTAATACATAATATACTGGTATATCATATACAGAAAATTTGTGTCAGTCTAATGAAAAAATATAATTATTATCATTGTTTAATTAATTTCAGTTAATAATCTTAACAACCAGTCTTGTTTTTGTAATGATGATAATCCTATTCAAGTGAAATTACTGTGTGGAGCTGATTTGCTTGAATCCTTTGGAAATTCTAATATTTGGAAAGAAAATGATGTGAATATTTGTTTATTATAATTATATCATTGAATTAATTACATTTTTTGAATGTACTTAATTAAAATTAGAATAATTTATAATTTTTAAGGTTATTGAAATTGTTGAAAAATATGGACTTGTAATTATAACTCGAGAAGGAACTAATCCTCATCGCTTTATTTATGAATCTGATATTCTTTCTAAATATCAGGTACTTATTTAAATTTATATTTTATAGATTGTTTATAAATTTTCATTTTATAAACATAAATTATTTGTAATCTCAAAATTCATTATTGTTAGTTTTTTGATGGTGTTTAAAATTGATTTATATTTTTTCAAAATAGAGAAATTTACATATTGTAACTGAGTGGATAACAAATGAAATAAGTTCTACACGTATAAGGTAAGTTATATTTAATAGAAATGATGTTAATTAGAAATAATTAATAGAACTTACATTAAAATTATTTTTCATAGACGAGCACTGAGACGAGGAGAAAGTGTGAAATATTTGATACAAGATGATATAATTAAATATATTCAAGAACATAACTTATATAAAACATCAGATAAGTACGTTTAATATATACTATAACATTTATAATGTAGATTTTTGCAGATTTATTTATCAGTTTCACTTCTAAATCCATTTTTCCAGTTTAATTAAAACACATATAAAGAAATTAACTCTTAAATTACAATAACTTAAACTACTTTAAATTATTTTTATATGAACAGTTAAACATAGCATACTTTTAAACTAATTTCTTTGTATAGTTAGATTGTAATTAATATAATAAAATTATTAAATATAATCACTAATTATTGATTGGATATTTAAAAGTTTCTAAATTTTATTTTCTTTTATAATTCCTTCAAAATAAAATTATCAGTAATTAATATAGAAATAAAGATCAAAAGGTAGATGGATACTGTGAAAATCCTACATTGGGTTGAAACTCTAGTAAATGAATATTCATGCAGTATAGTAACAGAGACAATTTAGCAAAAAATGAAGCTCAACAAATAAAAAACTTTATTTTTTTAACAATCTGTAAAAGTAAGATATGCATTTCTGGAGATTTTCTCTCTTCAGTTTACATGGATGATTTTTAGAACAATCTACAGATAATAAAATTTGGTGAATGTTACAAATACAAAAAATATTATGTAATCATAAAAAGGGGTTTACATATTGTTAAAATTGAAGGATCTGAAAAAAGTGATGATGGTGGTGCTATAATATCATTAGAAATTTGTAATGATCCATTTTATCTATCTTGTGACATCCAGAGGTACAGGTGTCCCTCACTTTACATGATTAATTGGTTCTATGAAATAATCACATAACACAAAATTGCGTAAAGTGAGTTGAATTTAGCATGGGTGAGATAGGGATAGGGATTTCTTCAGAAAATGAAAACTTTACACCCATGAACAAAAGATCAAATTTTAATGAATTTAATTAATACAAGTCATAAATAACTAACACTACATAATTTTGACAGTCTTCAATTCAGTGTTAAATGGACTGGGTCTGGTGAGTCTGGATCATCACTCTCTTATTCTCTTGAAGTCTCTGGGATGATATGCTGATAATCTTCAAATTTTTAAATGAAATAGTCAGCTCTTTGTAAAGTTCATTATAGAGAGAGACTTCCTCTCTCTGTATAATGAACTTTCTTCCTCTCTCCCTATAAAGTTCTTTGTAGCAAGCTAAAGAATTCTGAATTTCTCTTGCAACTTTGGTGCTTCTAGTCTCATTAGGATCATTTTTTCAATTATTCTGACAGCACTGTCAATATGTTTAAAAAATTCGGTCATTTGTTTTGTTGAAAGCTGTTTGATGCTCAGCAACAAAGGGCTCCTGACTTTCATCATTCATGTTGTTTTCTATTTCCAGAAGTTCTTCATTAGTTCAGCTCTGATGAGTGGTACTCATATGGTTCATCCACATGAAACAATTTTTTAATATTTTTTTTTTAATTTAAACAGTTAATTCACTTTTTAAAATTGCGTTATAGCAAAAATGTGTAAAGTGAGATACCTGTATTAAAGAAATGAGTTTTGTTCAGTTTGAACCATTGGTGATTGTTTATTTTGACAGCTGATTGGTAATTATTGTCTGGGATTACATGTTATTGCAGGGGTGAATGATGTTGGATATGTTTGTTCCTGTATTTATGTTCATTAAGTTGTTATTATTTTAACAATGGCTATATGTTCTTTTATTTTCCTGGTGTAGCTATTTTTATCTCTGTATAGAATTATGGTTTTTTCTTTATTAAAAGTGCAGTTAAATTTTTGGCTATGGTTATATTCTGGTGATGTATTATATTTCAATTTAATGACATGTTCATGTTCTTTATATCTGGTAATTAAGGTTTGTTTTGTTTTTCTTATATAGTCATATGGTTCTGAGCATTTTGTTTACAATTCCTGCTTTGTTAAAAATGTTTGTGTAATGGGTTAAATTTTGGTTGTAAGTTGTTTTATTTTATTGTTTAAATTAGATGCTAAAATTATTTAAAATACCATGAGTTTTTAAGTGATTTTTGTAAGAGTTCAAAAATGTTTTTAATATAAAGGAATCTATAGTATTTTTTCCTGTTTTACTTAATATTGAATCTACTGTGAGACCTGTGGATGTCAATGAGACTTTTGACACCAGTGACACAGAGACTATATTTGATAACAAACAACTTACTTTAATAAAAGAGAATTTTGCAAAAAAAATAGCCCAACAAAAGTTCTTAGGAGGATAAATAATTTTTTACTTGGGTGCAGACAGTGTCTACAATTTCAGTAAAGTACAAGTAGAGATCTTCTTCCTTTTTTATAGTTTATGGCTATGGTCTCTTTCTCTAAGTCCAAAGCAAAAGGATAATATTTACTTTCTCTTGTATTGTTCCTGTCTTTGTGGGTTAACAGCAGTTCTAATAGATGGCGCCACTCGTTGGCTTAGTAATTTCTATAGTTTATCTA
>AYEL01045289.1:0-12166 GCA_000484575.1 Olivierus martensii
TATTTTAATTCTATACTGACAAGACATAGAGGTCAATTTTCGTACCTCGTAAGCATATTCGTATTCGGGTTTTAAATATACCCTGAAAAAGAAACATGGTTGGCTGTCCACTACAGCGCACAGCGCTGCTGCATCCGGGGTTAAAAAAAACTTTGTTGCCCTCATCTGAAATTACAATAAAAATACTCGGTTACGAATAATGATATATTGTTAGTTTGAGCCAATGAAGGCAAAAATTATTTCGAGTTTTTTATTTATACATTGTATTGTATCCGAGTATCTTTATACTGGTTATTGTAAGTTTTTGAAGAAAAAGTTGAGTTTTTTTTTTAAGTTGAAGATTTCGTAAAAACTTGGTCAAATTTAGTTTTTAAAGCTCCCTATATCTGCGTATTCCCAGGCTGGTACTTCAATCGCCGGTGCATAAGTACAGTCCTGGAATTATAATGAAGTGATTTATAATGATTTAGAATGTAAGAACAGGAATATGAATTAAATCATTTTTTAGTTTTATTTATTGTCGTCAGCTGGAGAAATCGATATTTTGATTCTTAGAAAAGAGTATTTTATTTTTCTATAGACGGTTTTGGTTAAAACAATAAATATTTGCATTTGGATATACAATTATTTTTCTATTAATGTCTTAAAATTTAATATAAAATATATCATATTTTTATAAGAAAAATATTTCGATGATGTAGTTTTAAAAAATAGTTTAAATAAAATTTATCTGATTCATTTGTAAGGAAACAAAGATTAGAAAATGAAGGCTGAATCAGAATTTATAAAATCATTAAAACAGATTTAGACGTTCGATTAAAAAACGACATTATATCAGAGAGAAAATAACGTAAACTGAAGAAATTTCTCTATTAACGCGGTTATATCGAAACAGAGATAATTAAGAATTTATGAATGATGCTAATCAAAGAAAATCTCTAACAATGTATTTAGAAAATTTATGGATAGATAAATTAACTGCCTCATCTAACAATAAACAATTTGCCAAAAACATAAAAGAAAAAAAATGTTTTTTCATAAAATTAATTATTTTTTATTATTTATAATATAAATAAGATTAACAGTACAAATAATATTTTTTAATGTATAAAACTATTTTTACTCAAATTATTTTTTTAAGGAAATGATTTATAATCATTATAAAGTATTTTAATATATAATATTTATTGGTGTTTTAGTTGATGGACTATTAAGCTGAATTGCTTTTAATAATTAATTTTTTTATAGAATGGTGAATGTGGATGAGAAGAATATTCCATCCGAATGGTATCTCCTCCGCACAGGTAATGTGCAATTAATGATAGTTATACCTCTTACCAGCAATGATATGGTTATTGGTAGAAATACTAATCTGCATTTGAGATTAAGTTCACACGTATCTAGAAAGCACGCTAAACTTCTTAAGACCAGAAACGGTGTGTGGTATATATGTGATTTAAAAAGCACGTGTGGTCTTTATATTAATAAAATGAAAGTTAAACCGGAAGAATATTTAAGAATTAATGATGGTGATATTATAGGATTGGGTGTATCAGATGTAACCAGCGAAACTGATTTCGAATTTATTTTATGCAGAAAAATGTATAATATAAGACCGAATAGAAGCCAGATAGTTTTGAAAAGTGATGCTTATAATAAATTTTCAAAAAGAGTGAAAAAAAACAAGAATGAATCTTTAAAATCGTCAAAGTATAAAAGAATTAAATTATGTGCCTCCGATTCGGATGAAGAAACTGTTGAATATTCTAATTTAACAATTTCCATCGAATCAAAAGAGGATAATATAGTAAATAAATCAAAAAAAAATTTAGAGAATAATTTTCAGTCTTCCGACTGTTCAACGTTGGAACTTAAAAATGAAAGTTTCTGGAATGAAAACGATAAAATGGCCGTGACTTTAAAAAGAAACAAAATTGCCGATAATTATAAGAGCGACATAGATATTAATAATTGGAATACAGAACTCGGGAATAAAAATGTTAGCCGAGGCAACGATGTTTTGAGAAAAAATATAACCGAATTAGATCACAATTATGTTTTAAAGAAAAACTCACATGGCAAAATAAATTCAGAAAAATATTTAAATAGTAAAAAGTCAGGAAAATCGGGATTTGTTCAATTTTCAAACTTTTTATTAGAAAATAAAAAGAATAAACCAAATTTGAAGATAAATAAGTCTATAATTATAAACAATATTTCTAGAAGGAAAATGTCGCATCACGATTTTTTGAAAATTCGAATTAAAAGAATTTTACGAGTAAATAAAAAAGCCAGTATTCATTTTTGTAGAAAAAGATCGCAAATAATTAAAAACGATGGAAATTCGTTAACTAAAAAGCAATGGTCAGTTACACAGGACCATGCCATTTCTTGGAAAAATAACGAAGTGTGTTCATTAATTGAAAATAAAGGTGCTTCTGATAGAAAAGAATATGCGGTTGATTCCGAAATGAAAGAATCACAAAATATTAATTTAGACAGTCAATTAATAAATAAATTATCAGATGGCAAAAAAGAAGAAATTTCAAAGAATAGTCAAACGTATAATGCAGTTTATTCTTTTCCATCGGATTTGGCTGCGTCATTTGGAGATAATTATATAAATAATAGTTCGGAAGTTATAGGTGAATATTCAGAAAATTTTCTTTCATCCGAATACTTTTCAAACGCGTTAAATTTTTTAAAAGTTAATAATTCTTCGAATACTATGGATAAAATTATAGCAGTTATTTTATACTGGAATAAAGAAAAAAGAAAGTTTAAAATTTATGCGGATCAGTGTAAAAAGATTTCTCTTTATTATAATTCGTACGAAGAATACTTTAATACATACTTTCCGTTACTCACGCTGGACTCGTTAGAATATATATATCAGTCTGTTATGGGAGAAGGAAATAACGGCTTTGTGGCTACGATTACAGAATCTTGGATGGCACAACTTGTATGTATTAAATGCAAACTACCGAATAATAAGAATCTTAATATTAGCGATTTGATTCGCATACAAATAATTTCACACGCGGAAAAGAAATACGAATACGGTTACGTAGCCGAACGGGTGCCAGACGATTTTCATTGGAAAAATGATAAAGACAGTTTATACGTTATTAAGCTTCTAAAACGTAACAGCTTAATATTAACACCAGGAACTGGCATCGAAATATCTACAGTTTGTAATATATTCGGCTTTACGCAACAATTTGAAGCTCTAATTTTTATAAAAGACTCTCAGTTTCTAAAATGCATTCTGGAGCCAAATTACCAATGCTGTCAAATTATTACTAATCCCGATATGGAAATTATATCCTCCGATAAATATATCTCCTGCCAGCTGGACGCTGTTAAAAATATATCGAATACTTTAATCGAGTCTAATAATAATTGCATTCTTATGTTGCAAACACCACCGGGTACCGGGAAATGCCATACGGTGGTGGGCATCATTCAACAAATGCTGTTGCAGCCAAACGTTAAAACCAGGATCTTGGTTCTTTCGTTAACAGAAACGGAAATGGAGAAAATAGCCACCAAGTTGCATAATTTGAATAACGAAAATATACGGCAAGTTTTTATTGGAAATGGCAAAAGTTATTTCTCCACTAAAGGCTCCAAGTCTTTTTATTTAGAAGAAACGATTAAGAGAAATTTAAATAAAATGCCCGCTGGCCTGGCCAAGAATCCCCATTCGATATATAATCTAAGAAAAGAAATCGTGGCTAACGCCAATATAATTTTGGCATTATTCAATAGTTTAAATCGCAATTTTATCGATTTTAATGCATTCGATTGTTGCTTCGTTTACCAGGCCGCCTTATGCACCGAATTGCAAACTCTGATTCCATTAAAATACGGAATAAAGAAATTATTACTTATAGGAGATCCTCAACAGTGGTCGGCCTGGACCTGGTCAAAATTTTCTTACCACCGCCACTTTCATATATCGTTATTCGAAAGATTTCATAAATTTTTCCAACAGTCGACCGCAAGTAGTCCCGTATTGATGTTGTCCAGACAATATCTCATTCATCCCCATATAATTTCCTTTCCTTCGCACTACTTTTATTCTAATGGTTTAAAATCTGTTAATATTCCTAACCATCTTCCAATTGTTCCCTATTGTATTATAGATCTGATAGATGTTAAAACCCGTGACAACCTGATTCTGGAAATAAAATTTATGGCAGAATTATGTCATGGAATTTCAAACCTGATAACTCCAGATAAAACCATAGCGGTCCTGACAAAATATGCTTATCAAAAAAATAAAATCAAAAATATTTTAAATGCTAAAAATAACTGCCACGGTTCCATTTCCGTATATTCGTTTAAAGATCGAGAAATATATACGATGTACGATGTGGCTATTATTCTGTATTCCGCACCGCACCAAGAAAACGATAAAACTTTAAATGTTTTATTGACCAGAGCCAAATCTTCTCTGATTTTATGCGGTTATTTTACTGCTGGGCCAAACCATCCTTTCTGGAATGCATTATTACGGGATGCTAAGAGCAGGCGGCTTTTATTTAAGTTTCCTCCTTCCTGCGCTAATTTAGCCGTCCAGTCACTCAGAAAGAAATAATATTCTAATTTTTTCCATCTAAACTTGTTAAAATGATAAATAAAGAGTTAATATTCACCAGTAGCCTTAGTATTTATTTACTTTATATATTTCGAAGGATTTTTAAAACGTATAAATAAAACGACATACGTATGACGCGCTACGAAATACCAGAATAAAAATACTGATATTCACCTATGTAACTATAATATTTATTTATATTAGCTGCGTCGTATAAATGAGTTTTAAAATATTTTACCTTTAAAATAAATAAGAATAAAACCAAACAATATAAAAAAATGCTGTAGAATTGGCCTAGTTCCATTAAAATTTGGTGCCATCGATTTGTCATCACCGATTTACAGTATAGTCCTATCGGTATTTTCGTCTCGATATACCGCCTTTTGGTGCAAATAACAAGACCAGATAGCCAAATTAACTGGTGAATAACGCGCATACTGTATAGTATACAATATCCGCAATTAAGAAGTGTCACAATTTTTTAAATATATGGCTTTGTTAAGTAAAATGTCGACATTATAAAAACGAATAAAAATATTCATTTTCTATGAAAAATATCGTTAATTTTAAAGTAAATGATAAAAGTGTAATAAATTGGTAATCCACTGGGTCGAGATGCGGTGGACATAGTCTCCGATGTATCGAAATATCGGATCAGATGGCAAAATTTGAAAAAAATGACTTCTCTACGGGGACCGAGCGCTTTCTAATAAAGTCGTGTTTTTTCTTTTAATCGCTTCGCTAGATGATAAAGCTGTAAATACAGTAGAAGCCGCTTATTGTAATGGCGGATATTGTTATCAAAATTTACGATGCCGAATCATCCATATTAAAATGCATTACGAAAACCGATTATAGTGATCAGAATTTCGATTATCGTCATCAGAATCGATACACCGCTACAAAATACCGTGGTTAAAACTAAAAAAAAATATTTCAGATATACTAAAATATTGGTCAAATCTATTAAAATAAACAATATTGTTTGTTAATTGTTCATTTTTTTCGTGTTCACCGAAATTTAGGCAAAAAGCGACAAAATACGAAGATAAATATTTGTCCTCCATTTAAAATGATAAGTGCAGATTCGACTGAAGTGGAAAAATCAGATTTCTGTACGATTTTTAATAAAGAAATATTAGATCGATGTAAGTTTTTAATTTAATAAGTTTATACAGACAAATATGACCGCTTTTCAAAACTTCGCGGCGCCTTTAGGTGATTTCACCACACGTCTCGCCTTTACGAATGGCGCGGAGTTGTGTTGCCAGATCTGGTGATTTTTAATGTTTTTTTTTTTGATGTCGAAATATATAGTTTAAAATTGCTGATATTGAGATTTAGCGATTTTATAATTTTCTTTATTGAAAAAAATAAAAATTATTTTTGGTATAATAATTTTCTTACTATTGCTCCAGTACTTCGTGATTTTCTGAATTGGCAACATAACTATAAGTGTAAATCATTTCACTTCACTTTTTGCTTAATTGATTACATAATATAAAGTTCAACAACTGTTCTTCGATCCGTTATAGAGCTTTTATTATTATTATTAGTGTTATCTTTTAATGTAATTTTCATTTTATATAGCCCCGCATCTATCATTTTCCGTATCTGTAGTTTTTTCAGGAGTCCTGACGAAAATGTTGAATCGAGGTTACACTACATATAACAGCGTAAGCACAGTATGTATTGTATAATAAAAAAAATCGAAAATTGCACTTTTTGACACGCACTGCTTAATATTATCAGTCGGTTATTCTTATCAAAATAAATCGGTCCCAAAGTGATTCTAATTTAATATGAAATTTTTTAGATAGTTTTTGTAACTTAAAGTTTACTAAGATAGTTTCTTTTCCTTACGAGAAACTCGTTCCCATTGTCAGTCAGATGGAAATTCACTAATTTTCCTGTCTTATTTTGAAGGCTCATAAGAAATGCACTCGTGTAGAAAGGTGGAAAATATCTCTCGATTACAGTCGAGTTATCCTCCACTTAAAATTAATTTGATTTAATTAAAAATTAAGAGAAAAACACCGGTTTTCCCGACAAATCAATACGTAACTCCTCGAACAATTTAATATATTTACACTAAACTGGGAACAAGTTTCTTTAAAAAAGAGCAGACTTTCTTTATAACAATTCGTAGATAGAAATGTAATTATCTGAATTTCACTGGATATTCCGAAAATTCGGCCGAAATAAGGAAAATTATAACAACTAGATAAAAACTATTTTAAAATTTAAGCCAGATTAAAATCGCTTACAGTACACTTACATTTATATTTAAAGAGTGCCCAAAATGCGGAGTGACCCTTTTTTTATCAACAGATGACGCCACACTTTATTCAGGTAGAATACTATGTGGCGGGGCGAAACAAGCCCTTCCACAGGCCGCCCACCCCGGCGGAGGGGTCAGCCGGATGGTGGAGGACGGGGATCGATGTCAATTATTAATAAAATATTCTAAATAAATCTCGGTTGGGTGGGATTATTTTCACCCGAGCCACTCGTATTATTTATGTCAGACCAAGCATTAAATTTATAAACTTACAATCTGACTGTTTTCCAAACTGTGGGGCGCTTAAGAATTTAACAAAAACATCATTTTTGAGACAAACCAGCGAAAAATGAATTCGAATAAAAATGAATCGGCCAAAGAATTATAAATACAGTACACACACTGACGGAAAAAAAATCCCAACACCAAGAAAAAATTATTGTAGAGTAATGAAATTTGGACAATGCATTTGTGTAGTTAACATGTTTAATTGATTAAATTTTCAAGATCACAGGTTAATTTAAGCTCAAGAAAATGCATTTCAAATGTGAAATGCTGTTGCATTAATAGCCGGTGTAACCTCCAGAATTTTGAATGCAAGCCTGCAAACGTGCATGCATTGTGTCATACAGGTGCCGAATGTCACTTTGTGGTATGGAGTTCCATGCTTGTTGTACTTGTTCTGTCAATACTGGGACGGTCTGTGCTGGCTGTGGATGATGCTGGAGTTGTCGTCCAATGATATCCCATACGTGCTCAATTGGAGACAGATCTGGTGATCTCGCAGGCCAAGGTAACATGTCGACACTCTGTAGAGCACGTTGCGTTACAACAGCGGTATGAGGGCGAGCGTTATCCTGTTGGAAAATTCCCCCTTG
Source organism: Olivierus martensii (assembly GCA_000484575.1). NCBI lineage: Eukaryota > Metazoa > Arthropoda > Arachnida > Scorpiones > Buthidae > Olivierus > Olivierus martensii. The sequence goes on from AYEL01045289.1 coordinate 7,763, forward strand.
AATGCTGTTCATGAATGGCAGAACTACAGGTTGAATTACCAGACTGACGTACAAATTTGCAGTCAGTGTGTTTGGGATAACCACAAGAGTGCTCCTGCTGTCATAGGAAATTGCTCCCCAGACCATGACTCCAGGTGTAGGTCCAGTGTGTCTAGGCCGTAGACAGTTTGGTTGCAGGCGTTCCCCTGGCCTCCTTCTGACCAACACACGGCTATCACTGGCACAAAGGCAGAACCTGCTTTCATCAGAAAACACAACAGATCTCCACTCCGTCCTCCAATGAGCTCTGGTTTGACACCACTGGAGTCGCAAACGGCAATGGCTTGGAGTCAGTGGAATGCACGCTACAGGGCGCCTAGCTCGGAGCTGTCCTTCAAGTAACCGATTTCTAACAGTTCGTTGTGTCACTGTGGTACCAACTGCAGCTCGAATTTCTGTCGCAGATGCAGTACGATGTGCCACAGCCATACGCCGAATACGACGGTCTTCCCTCTCAGTAGTTCCACGTGGCCGCCCGGAACCCGGTCTTCTTGAAGCAGTACCTTCATTTGACCACTGCTCCCAACAATCATGCACAGTGGATACATTCCGGCCAAGTCTTTCTGCAATATTGCGGAAAGAAAATCCACCTTCTCGTAGCCCTATTACACGACCTCGTTCAAACTCGGTGAGCTGTTGATAGTGGCTTCTTCGTCTTCTTAAAGGCATTCTTGGCTAACATCAGCTCAATACGTCAAATTTCAAGGATAAATAACGCTCACAAACTTTACAGCATGCATTTAAAGCAAACCTGATTTGCAAATTCCGAGTGGAGCTACTAGCGCCACACTTATGCGAAAAGCGCGAAATTTGAATCGATGTCATCTTTCAGATGTATAAACACGCCTACCAAATTTTGTTTATCTAACACAAGTCTTTCTTGGTGTTGGGATTTTTTTCCGTCAGTGTATATTCGTGTACCCAGAAACTTTTCGCTATAGCTACTTTAAAGATAAAATAACCAGCGATCGAAAAAGAATTGCCAATGGCCATATCACTCCATTTCAGAGAATTTGTGCCGAAAAACCAGCCCATCCATCGCATTAAATATTATTATATTCTATTTTCGTTTTTTGTAAGATTTGTTCAATCGCATTAAAAATTATAACCTGGTAATAAATATATATTTTTTATCACTAAGAACTTTATTTATATACATATATTTGTAGTATTAAATCGTAAGTAGAAAGTATTTATAAAATTAGGGTGTGACGAAAATGAGGGGGCGTATCAATTTTTTTATGAAAAAAGAGGCAGGCGGGCACAGAGAGTTTGGAAACCACCGACTTACACGATTAGAGTAGCGGCATATTTTAAATTTAATAGACTTTAATTGGAAATAATGATAAAAATACGAAAATAGAGGTGTAGTATTAATTTCCAGTTTAGGTGTGCAAATTTAAGACATACGTACCGCCGCGTCGATGTACGACATATTTCCAACCAAAGAAAGAGTGAATTAAATATTCAGTCACGGAGAATAAATCTATTAAGTAACATTACGGAGTATGGGTAAAGGTGGTTTATAAAACAATTACATCGTAATAAGACCGCTAATAATAAATAATAAATAATTATAAATAATCGGGAAGTAGATGGCCAGATCCGTAAGGTTGGAAAAGCGTAGAGTCGAGTCCCCTAATGTGGAATAGTGCCGTGCGATGGCATCGATTGTCGATTATTAATCGATGGATTTTCATGCTGATGCATCGAACCATCGACCATTATAACAATCGATGTATTTCATTGGTACCATCGATGGTGTAATTTTTCACTATACGGATGATTGCTAATAATTTATTAGATATTTTAATTTTGTAACGGCAGTCATGCCGAGTCGTCATCTCTACTTTCTAGGTGGGAATATCGGGAGGTCTTCATACATGCCTGAAAACGTACTTGTAAGTACGTTTTCAGGCATGTATGAAGAAAAAGAATCATTTGATTCAATTCATTTAAATTAATCGATTCATTTTATTCGATCATTTGATTCATTTGAATCGAAGAATCGTTTGAATCAAATAAATCATTTGAATCGAAGAATCGTTTGAATCAAAGAATCGAAGAATTGTTTGACTAGGTGAATCGTTTCTACTTGAAGGGGAGGAATTAGTAGATTTGTGATGATAAATAATGTAGAGGAGGGTGGGGTCATGCAAATTGTGACATCACATTATACATTTTTACATATCTATTAATAATATTTTTTTGAATAAAATGCAAAATGTTTAGGCATAATTGTTCAAAAAATAAAGACTGTAGTGTAACCTATTTGGAGATATGCTTGTTAGTAAACGTAAGACATACAGTATATAATTTCTATTTCTAATACTCTTATATACGGTACAGTTTTTTAATACTTTGTCTATTAAAATTATTAAAAAATTTGGATATTAAGTAAAAATTATTTTCCATTTACAATTTATACTGTAAATACGCGTATACTTTTATTTAGATTTTTATTTTAAAGGATATGTTAAAATATTAGTCTTTTATATTATTTCGCTATATAATTTAAGGAGAGGGCACAGACAGTAGTTCCATACACTTGTATATAAATAAAAAAAAAACAAATTCGCTATATCGGAAGTTGAAATGAATCAAAATGGGATCGATTTGTTTTCACCAAATGAATCATGATTCATTTGATTCACTTAGTGATTGAATCATTCTGATCGAATCACTCATGAACGACCCATCACTACTTACAGGCTCCACTGGAACACCACAGAAGCAATCCTGTGCAAATTTGGCAACCACAGGAGAAAATCAATTCTAATCTTTGTTCACTGGCTTTAAAATATCTGTGTGTTCCAGCAACTTCTGTGCCTGCAGAACGGTTATTCAGCAAAGCAGGACAAGTTATTTACAAAGCAGAACGGTTATTCAGCAATGGAGGACCGCGGCTCGAAAAATTAAGAACCACGCCTATAATACCAACTATAAATTTTGGGCTACTTTGGGCTAGATTTTGTGATTGGTTGTGCCATGGTCTATAAATATATACGGTCATCAAACTCCTATCGATAACAAAGGAAAAAACTGTTAAGATCTAGATTTTAATCACCAGGGCGGCGTTGTTGTCGCACCTATGGTCATATCAGACGAATCTGTATATAATTACTTATAGAAGCTTATAGCTCAAACATAATATTTCAAAATGTTTTAGCAGAAATTTCGCTATATTTTGATGCAAATTTGCAAATAACACCTTAGAGTTATCCTTAACGTTTCATGGACTTAAACTTAAATGGTAAAAAATAATATTTTAAAATTTTTAACGTTAGTTCAAACTATCATTTTTAAGTTAACAATTTTGCAGTTCTGACCTGTTTTTTTCTTTGATTCTACAATTATGTTTGAAATAATGCCAATTACTACAGTTCTAATTACTCCGAAATTACCAACGATAAGATTTTGTAATTATTTATTCTACAGAAAATGAATTAAAAAAAATTTTAAATAAAAACTGAAAATGTATTTCAGTATAATAATTCCGTTTGAAAAATTAAACAAATAAATTATTTGATAGCTAATTATTGTATTAGAGCCAACAAAGATCATACAAATGCTGAAAAAAACTTTATTTATTAAAATTTCTGAATCAGAACAGACATACTATGGGCATTTGAAGTTTGTTGCATTTTAATATAAGTTGGTAAATAAGGCATAATTCCTTCATAATAGCAACATTATAATTACATTTCACATGATTATTTAAAACATTATAATTACATTTCACATGATTATTTAAAACATTATTATTTGTTGATACACTTGAAAATTTATTTACCAATATATCAATTTCAATTCCATTCATAAAATAATTTATAATTTAGTTCAAACTTTTCTATGATACATATCTCCTTTAGTGAAAATAATTTTCTGAAATTTATTTTTGTATGATAGAAATGGCATGTACAATATAATAGTTTTGAAAGAGAAAAATATTTCATTATTTAGAATAATTTATTTATCATTTCATATGTAGTATTGTATTAAGACCTTTTCTGATTGGAATAAAGCTATCTGGGAACTTGAAATTTTTTGTGATTAATTTTGATAGCTATGAGATTTACTGTTCTTATTCATCTTTCTCCTGTTTTGAAAGATTATATACTGTAATTATATAAATCATCTTGCTTTAAAAGCTCATTCTTATAGGTATTAGTAGTTTAGCACAAATAAATTTAGAGATGTTTGAATTTTTATAGTTGCATTTAACATTTTCAATGGAAAATACTGTTATAGAAAAATTGGAAGTGGGATTTCTATAATAGATTTATTTTCAATATATAAAAGTATACACCATAACAACAGAATTATTTTAGATTACACAGGAATTATTGGCCCTCTTTAGCTGAT